>MJUU01025517.1:62290-76897 GCA_002080025.1 Modiolus philippinarum
GATCAGCACCAAAGTAACAAGCTTGGTCAAAATCTCACAAGTTTCATTTATGCAATGTTTAAATTGAATCCATTCAATGGTTTTCCATGATATCTTTGTACACATTTCCCCTTAGGGTCCAATTCATTGCTGGCAGCCATGTTGGATGATGGATCAGCATTGAAGAAACAACACTTGGTCAGCTTCTCATAAGCAAAGTTTGGATAAAATCTATTAAGTAGTTCTCAAGAAGATCTTTTGTTAAATTAAGTTCACAGCTAGTGACACTTGGTCAGCACCTGACAGGCATAATTCATTTCTTTGTGTGCATTTCCCATAGGGTCCAATGCTTTCGGTCATGTAAGATGACAGATTGGCACCAAAGTAATAACACTTGGTCAGCATCTCATAAACATCAGTCATGCCAAGTTTGGTTCAAATCCATTTGTGGTTCTAAAGTAGAAGTTCTTTGTATGCATTTTCCCATAGAGTCCAATGTTAAAATTAAGATCCCCACTGGCGGCCATGTTGGATGATGGATCAGCACCAAAGTAACAACACTAGGTCAGCACCTCATAAGCATCATTCATGCCAAGTTTGTTCAAATCCATTCAGTGGTTCTCAAGAAGAAGTTCTTTGTATGAATTTTCCTATTAGGTCAAATGGTAAACTAAGTTCCCCGCTGGCAGCCATCTTGGAAGCGGGTCAGAAAACTTGAACATGTTCAATAAAATATAGTCCTTAACATGCTGAACATTTTTGCAATTTAAACTTGACCTCTATCTCAAAGCGTTTTTGAAATATATGACAAAAAGTAAAAAAACACGAAAAATTTGACCAATAAACGGCCACAACTCATACATAGGTACTTGGATTTTAAAACTTAACCTCCATCTGTTATAGTTCTTTTAATAAAAAACAAAAAAACATCAAAATTTTGAAAATTTTACAGAAAAAGGGCAATAACTTTTAGATGGGTCAAAATTTGCCCCTCAGTCAAAAAGTTCCTAAAGAACAAAAATTTGAAAATATGGTGTTTCAAGTCATAAATAGTATATTTTAATGGTGAGAACATCATAAAAGGGCTTAAATGAAAGCTCATAGCATATAATTATGGGAACAAGTGTCATATTTGAGGAAAGTGTATGAATATTGTTTTTACAGCTGAGTGAAAGGGCATAAGTCATGGTGGGGCAGCACATGTCATCAAAACTGTAAATATTTCATATTTTAATTCCTTGCAATTTTGTGAGAAAACTAAACGGTGACCCCCATATTTTTACAACAGGTTTGGATTCTTTAGATAAAATGCTATGAAATGATATATGACATGAGACTCACGTTAACCCTATATGTTGAGGGCAAAACTTTGAAATTGCCTGTTTTTGCCTTGAAGTGAATGGCAACGTTATAACCGGTTATTGAGACCTTAAGAGGCAGGCGTCATCATATCTTTGAATAGGTTCTGCCCTTATTCACCTTAGCAACCATTCATTCTCTTTCCAAAAATTGCACTAGCTTGTCAAATTATGGCCTGTTATCATAAATATATGGTTGAGAAATGGAAATAATATTTTATTTTCTCAAAAATGGCCACAACTTAGGTTCACACAGGTATTTCATGCTGCAGATCTAATTTCCCTCCCTATTTTTGTTTCATTAATAACATTTATCTCCTTCCCTGTAGGCTTTTTAGGTAAATATCAGCCATATTTCTATTTCTGTACACCCATGAAGCCTACATTATACCATTTTGAGAGATATTTATTACTCATTTTGTAAAGTTTATTGCAAAACTTCCTTTTCATACACAATGACTGTGCACTTCATATGTGATGTCAAACTTCTCTAAATTTGCTCGCGACATACTGTATTTGGATAAACCAGGAAATCTGAACCGGTTATTGAACCAGTACATATTGGGTATCATTTTACTCGCACAAGTGTGTACTTTCAATTGAAAGAGCAAAAACCCTCATTTTTAATACAAGTTGAAATCTTGAGGTCTCACTAACCACTTCCGGGTCAATTGGCCCCTCAGTCAAAAAGTTCCTAAAGAACAAAAATTTGAAAATATGGTGTTTCAAGTCATAAATAGTATATTTCAATGGTGAGAACATCATAAAAGGGCTTAAATGAAAGCTCATAGCATATAATTATGGGAACAAGTGTCATATTTGAGGAAAGTGTATGAATATTGTGTTTACAGCTGAGTGAAAGGGCATTAGTCATGGTGGGGCAGCACATGTCATCAAAAATGTAAATATTTCATATTTTTATTCATTGTAATTTTGTGAGAAAACTAAACGGTGACCCCCATATTTTTACAACAGGTTTGGATTCTTTAGATAAAATGCTTCGAAATGATATATGACATGAGACTCGCGTTAACCGTATATGTTGAGGGCAAAACTTTGAAATTGCCTGTTTTTGCCTTGAAGTGAATGGCAACGTTATAACCGGTTATTGAGACCGGTTATAACGTTGCCATTCATATCTTTTGCCTTCAAAATTTCAGCATGGGTAGATCTTCTCATGCTGATCATTTTTACACCATGCCAGATTTTTGATATCTGTAACGGTTTTTGAGTTATTTGCCAAAAACTGTAATATACCCCTATGTTATATTTTTGGTAACGGCAGCCATGTTGTTTGACCTAAGACATACAAAATAACAATTTTGAAACTAGAAACCTTAGTGATGATTCAGTTAAAGTTTGGTTCAATTTGACCCAGTGGTTTCAGAGGAGAAGATTTTTTGAAAGTGAGCTAACGATGGAAGGACGATGGACGCCAAGTGATAGCAATAGCTCACCCTGGCATAGCCAGGTGAGCTAAAAATGAGGTACTTCATAAAAATGAGATTTTTTATAATGGTAACAGTTAATAATATCTGATTATGTTTGTTTTTTAAAGGCGTTAATTTAAAACCTTCATCAAAATTGGACTTAACATTTTAAAACAGCAAAAACAGCAAATTTTCATCACTTACTGAAATGGATAAGGCAAATGTGATTGATTGCGTCAGAACATGAAAATACCTAAATATTGGTAATTGTCCATAATTTTAAAATAATAACCGATATTATTTAACGCTGATAATATTGTCTTCGACAACTTGACCATATCATAATGCTACTGCAAACATAAAAATTATGTGAAAAAAAATCATAATATTTAATTCATTACAAGTATTCACTAGATATGCAAAAGTGTCCGACTTGCATTTAAAATTGAAATGTTGCTGTTCATGATTTCACCATGTTATACATGTACTAAACATCAAGGCAAAATGTGTTCAGATAATATCAAATAGACAGTTTGGCTAACTGAATTAATGCTTAACTTTTACTGGTCATGAATAATAACTAAGCAATTATAACTAGTCATTGCATCAAGAAGCTTTTAGCTCAAAAAATGTAAAACTCCCAGACAGTGTTTCATTTTGATGAACTATAATATTTTTTTTCAACCAATTCACTTTTTGCATTCATATATTTCAACCACAATGTATTCTACATAAAACCTGTAGCTGTACACCAAATCATTAATTTTTCTTTAAGAATACACATAATGCAATGTAAAAAAATTAAACTTCAGTGAGCTTACCAGGACAAATAATGTGCATTCAACAGGTGTATTAATAGGAATTAAGGAATTATTACCAAAATACATTGAAACAAAATGGATAATTACTCTCTATAGTGTATATAAACACATTGGAGAAGAATATTGAAAAATAAATATTGATACAATAATAAACTGTTTTCCAAATAATTAAAATATGAAGGGGGTAACTCAAAAATATTTTCAAGAAAGTGTGTCACAGTGCAGTAATATAATTGAACAATCTATCATATATTTCACAAGTTATTTTCAGAACACAAAAAATGAATACTGACAAAATTGAGTTCAAGGACAAAGGTCATATGGGAGACAGCCAAGATCTAACATATATCTTATATATAACAAATATCTTATACATAAAACATAAACTTTTTCAAAATTATATTTACTCTACTTAGTCATGAGATTATGAATTAAAGTCAATTTGAGTCACACAATTTTATGACTGTGTCAGACTGCATTCGGTGCATACTACTCCTGGACCAAATGTGGTGTTCCTGCTTTAGAAAATTAGAAAAATATGGGGTGTGGCTTAATTTTGGGAATCTCGAAAACTGTATGTCAAACTTATGTCAAATCCTGCTGCTCAATATTATTGGCAATGAATGAATTTAACCTCATCAAAATATGATTAGTATAAACAAACTGTGTGTTTCCACGTCAATTTGGTGGTAGCTAGGCTTTGTCTGTCTGGGTTTTGAGCAGATGAGTCTCTACATATTCAAAACTCAATAACAACATTCCATATATAATAAGGAACATTTGGTTAAAATTTCATAATATGTTACATAAAACACAACAACTAAATCTGCAAAATTTTTGTTACAACTGACAACTAAAATAGAAACATAAATTTTTTGCAGTAAAACAATAATCAATATAAAAAAGACATGTAAAAACTAAAAACAGACTCAAACTGCTATCACAGGCACATGACAAAATCTCCAATATCCTTTATGACCAGGAACATTTGAGTTTTAAGGATGTTCATACATGTATTTTGGTATTTCTTCACATTTTAACTTCTCTTCTCTTGTCAATTTGAAAGCATTACAATTTTTTCCCCATGAACAACCCAAGTTTTTCTCAAAATTTAATTTTTTAACATATTTGTAAGCACTCAGTCAAAATGTTATTATGGCACATTTCCTGGATCAACATATTTTATTTGCAATTCTAATATGGGAACAATGGAAACCATGATGACTAGCCATATGAAAATCTCCAATAACATTATCAGCGACTTCACAACAGTCTTTACACTGAAACTGACGACGTCTTAATATGTTTTGTGCACAAAAACGTCAGTAAATCTGAAGTAATAGCTGTCTTTACCGTGTACACTATAGGTCCGCTCAGATCATGAAATGTCATATTTGAATCGAAATAATTCATGTTCACCAATGGTTTGTAGTCGATTTACATATGGGTGGCCATTATTTTCGTTTATTTTACCCCTCGCTCCGCTAAGCTATGCTCTGGGTAAAATATTACCGAAAATAATGGCCACCCATATGTAAATCTCCAACAAACCACCGGCGCCAATGAATTATTTCTTAATTCACCAATGAACATACCAATATTCCTAGTAACACCTATAAAAAATCCTTCTAAACTCCTGTCTTATGTCTGCTCATCAAGCAATCAAGCTTCTATAGAATTCTATTGAAAACCAATTTGTACTGCCTAACGGGGTTAACCTTGATACTACAGTGCTGACAAATAGATATACTATAGAATTCTATAGAACTTTGATTGGTTGATTGACAAATAAAAGACATGGGTTTAATAGGAGTTGTTATAGTTGTTACTTGAGGAATATTGTAATGTTGATTGAAGAATTGCAAATAAAATATGTTGATGATCTGGGAAATCTGCCTTAAATCCCATTTATTTTGTCTCATAATTCATTATAGTAAAACATTGCTTAAATAAATGCTAAACCTTCAGAAAATTCAAAGAGTTTCAGTTTCTTGCCCAATTTTAAATCACTTGTGTTTTATCACAAAAAGAATTAAGATCACTAATCGATTATTTTCAATTTTTCTTACAACAGATAACTGTGTTATCTAAATCCTTTTTATTTTCGAACTGAGTAGAGAACATCCTTAAAGCTGGACAATTCCGTGATGCATCACAACAGATATTTGCAATCATATACATTGTAAAAATATCATTACTTAAAACTATCAGCTTGTGATAATAATGTTCTAAACAAATTGTAAAATTGGCAGAGCTGTAAAATATTGTCACAATGAAAATATATATACAGAAAAAAAATAAATAAATGAAAACCATAAAAAGTATCAACTGTACAAGTATGTAAAAAGTATTACAGTGATACAGACTACGAGTATCATACACCACAAGGAGTTAAATCATTGAACTTTAAGTAATATTTCAATGTTTTTGGTAAATTTAAAAGTTCAACTCCATATAAAATATTATGTTTTTTATCAAATGATTCTCTCACTGCCATTCTACAGAAGTGCTGGAGAGGCAACACAGAACGTTTTTTGTTTTCAACCCATTCCACAAACTCAATTTCTTCATTTGCTGTAGGATTTTTTACTATTTGTTCGTCTCTCAGTTTTTCACCGAGCACCATCATCAGTTTCATACACGTATAATTCCTAGTAGATACTGCAATGTCAAACATTATTTGTCTTAGTGATTTTTCATATCTTGAGAAACTTGGAGTTGCAATAATCATTAGTGTGATTATGTCTAGCTCTTTCACACCTACAAGCCTTCTCGTGTAAGATAACATATTGTTATCACTCCAAAAACAATCTATTGAGGTCCCACTGTAGTCATTTTCTAACAGATAAGTAACAAGGTCTATCTGTTCACTTTTTACCGCTATGTTTATCGCAGTGTGGCCAAAATCATTTGTCACTGATGGATCTGCCTTGTGTTCAATTAATTTTGCAACTATTAATGGTACATAATTTTCTTTTGTACAAGCCAAATGAAGAGCTGTATCTCCTCCTTGTTCCTGTATCCTAGAATTGACTGGAAATCCAGATTGAAGCATGTCATTAAGATCCATGATGTTTTTTGATGATATTGCAATTACCATCTTTTTGCTCGGAGACAAGTTATTTTTCAATAAGCTGAACAGATCCATTGTTTATAATCTGTAATAAAAAGTATAACAGGTTAGAGAATACAAAGGTGCAGGTGAATGTCAATACTTTATGAAAGAAAATAGAAACTTTCTCCGAGACAGTATTTCCACCTGCCAATTTGGTTACATAACATCAAAATGGCAATTTCACGCCTTTGATAGTCCCTTCAAAGTTTTTTATGTCCATGCCACAAAAAGTCAGGGGGCATATTGCTTTACCCTTGTCTGTCCGTCATTCTGTCCATCCCATCTCTTATAAGCTGTTATTCCAGATAACTCCTCCCACTATATTAAAGCTACATTTATTTTACTTTGCACAGTGATTATATAGGCATGGATTGAAGATGTTCATATTTTCATGGTTAAGATTTTGGCCTAAATTTGTGATTTTAAGGGGTAGTGTGACTCTGCCATTTCACCAAAATTTGTGTTCTGGAGCTATTGTTCGATTTACTCCTTCCACAATATTAAAGCTACATTCATTTAACCTTACACAGTGATTAGGAATCTGGACTGAAGATGTTTATATTATCACAATTTAGATTTTGGCGTAAATTTGTGTTTTTGTGAGGTGTAGATGGACTTGGTCATTTTATTGTAATGTGTGCATTTTTTATTGTAAGGGACCGACCATTTAACTTGAAGGGGGGTTATGATTTTTTTTCTGGACAGAAAATTTTTTTGCGCTTCACACTGAAAAATTTATTAAAGCATGTATAATCAAAATATTTTTTTTCAAAATAAGCATTATTTTTTTGGACAGAAAGCCTCCTTCAGAATATTTTTTTTCAATTTCGCAGCCAAAATATTTTTTTCACACAAAATTGGATTCAGAAATTTTTTTTGGAAAAAAACCATAGCCCCCCCCCTTCATTTTAAATGGTCGGTCCCTAATGTGTGCATTTGATGGTTTGATTATGGATAACTCCTGATTGGTCAATATCAATAAGCTGTGTGAGATAAGTGAGTTAAAGTTCTTGAAATTTGTTTATCAAGTGTCTAGAAAGTAAATGTCCACATTTTATATCCAACCGCGAGGGCATCATATGTGTCTTCTTACAGACACAAACAGTGTGGCTAAATCTAAAACTTGGAATATAAACACACCATGAACAACATTGGATAATGGCATCGGGGGAATTTACTCTCTCTAGTTTTGATTGTACCTCATCTAAGATTGCGTCAATATTTGAATATCTTCTTCTCAGAAACTGCCATGTGGTGAACTGGTGAACAATATGAATAATCGTTGAATGGTTCTTTGGTAACAGTGAATATAACCAGTTGCCATGTGAAAGATACAGTCTAATGAGAGCCTCATTAAAATTTCAATTGCATTTTCAACCCCCACACCTGTCAACATATAGTTGTTCCTCATAACAAAAAATCCTTTGGAACAAATATTATAAGCATTGGCATAATTTTTCTTCCTTTAATATGGAACAATTGTTATATAACTTTTATTCCGTTTTGAACAATTTCTATAATATTTGCTCTATTGGAACAAATATTCTATTATAATTTTTCCTTTTGGAACAAATAGCACATGACATCCCAACAGAAATGTGGAGTTTCTTGTTCTTTTTTCCATGGATGCATCTTGGATAGCCCTTGAGATTGATAACTAGAGGCTCAGGGACTGAGCCTGTATTGCTCACCTGACAAAATGCTTCTATGCCATGCATGACCAAAAATATGTTTATTACCAATGGGGTCTAATATTTAGCTATGTTCTCCATTAGCACCCATGTGTTTTGTCTGATCCTATTGAAATGAGTAATTTTTGCAAAGACCTTCTATACATTTAGTTGCTTGAATAGTTTCAGAGATGATGAAAAGGATGGTTTTCTCATACCAGGCTCCAATGTTAAAACTATGTTCTGTAGTTGAGCCCATGCTTTTTGCCGATCGAAATGAAATGAGTAATTTTTGTAAAGTACCTTCTGTACATCATTCCTCTAAAGTTTGGTTGAATTTGTTTAAGTGGTTTCAGAGGAGAAGAAAAAAATGTGATTTCCAGTATAGGGTTCAATGTTAAACAATGTTCCGTCCTGGCGGCCATGTTTTTTATCGGATTGTAACCAAATGAGCAATCTTTGTTAAGGACTTTCCAAACATCATTCCTGTAAAGTTTGCTTGAATTTGCTTCAGTGGTTTCAGAGGAGAAGATGAAAATGTGTTTGTCCCATAGGGTCCAATGTTAAACCTATAGGTTCCGCACTGGCAGCTATGTTTTTTATGGGATGGGAATGAAATGAGCAATCTTTGTAAAGGACCTTTAGAACATCATTTGTGTAAAGTTTGGTTGAATTTGCTTCAGTGGTTTCAGAGGAGAAGATGAAAATGTGATTTTCCCATAGGGTCCAATGTTAAACTAGAGCTCACTGTCGACGAATGGCAGCCAGGTATACCCCCGCTAATTGAACTCTGAATCAATATGGCAAGTGTAAATTTAAGTGCGTGTGGACTCAATACAGTTGTGGACACAGTACACATGTGGACACAATATAAGTATGGAGAAAATGATATACCCCCCCTTTTTTGAAAATATTAAAGACGAATTATCTCCCCTTCAAAATTGTAGACAGCAACCATATTATTTCATGCACATCTTCAGGTGGTGTACTAAAACTGTGCAATATTTCATCAAACTCCAAGCAGTGGTTTAGGAGAACATTTGCTGACAAGGATCACCTCTCCCCATAACACAGAAAATATTTAAAGACAAATTATCTCCCCTTCAAAATTTCAGACAGCAACCATATTACTTCATGCACATCTTCAGGTGGTGTACTACAACTGTGTAACATTTCATCAAAATCCAAGCAGCTCCTTGAGAGAATATGTGCTGACAAGGTTCGTCCACCCCCCTTTTTCCAGAAAATATTCAAAGACGAATTATCTCCCCTTCAAAATTTCGAGTAGCAACCATATTACTTCATGGACATCTTCAGATGGTGTACTACAACTGTGTAACATTTCATCAAAATCCAAGTTGCAGTTTAAGAGTACATGCGTTGACAAGGTACATGGACGGGCGGACAGACAGATGGACAGACTGACAGGGTGATTCCTATATACCCCCCAAACTTTGTTTGCGGGGGGTATAACTATGTTCTGTGCTGGCGGCCATGTTTTTATCTGATCGGTACACAATGAGCAATCTTTCACCATTCCCGTAAAGTTCAGTTGACTTTGCTTCAGTGGTTTCAGAGGAAAAGATGAAAATGTGATTTTTCCCATAGGGTCCAATGTTAAACCTAAGTTCCGCACTGGCGGCCATATTTTTTATCGAATAGGAATGAAATGAGCAATCATTGTAAAGGACCTTTAGTACATCATTTCTGTAAAGTTCAGGTGAATATGCTTCAGTGATTTCAGAGGAGAAGATGAAAATGTGATTTTCCCATAGGGGCCAATGTTAAACTAGAGCTGTCGCCGAATGGCAGCCAGGTATACCCCCGCTAATTGAACCCTGAATCAATATGGCAAGTGTAAATTTAAGTGTGTGTGAACCCAATACAGTTGTGGACACAGTACACATGTGGACACAATACAAGTATGGACAAAATGATATACCTCCCCCACTATTTTTTGAAAATATTAAAAATGAATTATCTCCACTTCAAAATTTCGAACAGCAACCCTATTATTTCATGCACATCTTCAGGTGGTGTAATAAAACTGTGCAACATTTCATCCAAATCCAAGCAGTGGTTTAGGAGAACATTTGCTGACAAGGATCACCTCTCCCCCTTAACACAGAAAATATTTAAAGACAAATTATCTCCCCTTCAAAATTTCAGACAGCAACCATAAGGTTTGTCCACCCCCTTTTTCCAGAAAATATTCAAAGACGAATTATCCCCCTTCAAAATTTCAAGCACCAACTATATAACTTCATGCACATCTTCAGATGGTGTACTACAACTGTGTAACATTTCAAAAATATTCAAGCAGCCATTTAGGAGAACATGAGCTAATAAGGTTCACCTCCCCCTTTTTCCAGAAAATATTCAAAGCCAAATTATCTCCCCTTCAAAATTTTGGGCACCAACTACATGTATATAACTTCATGCACATCTTCAGATGGTGTACTACAATTGACTACTTAGATCTGATCAGAGACATCAAGGAAACTACAACATCACTAGGAAAAATAGGCATCCATAGGCCTCGGGCCATGTTAATATAGCTAGGAACTAGCAAAACAAGCTGCAAAAGAAGCCTCTAGCCTTGATGTGAGTCATAACACCATCATCATATCAGATGTCAATATAGCAGTAAACAATTAGTCAAAGACAAATGGCAAACTAGATGGGACTTTATATGCAGAGACAGTAAGGCATCTCAACAATTAAATACCAAAATTGGGACAGACAATGTCACAGCAAAGAACTGGATACAACAAACTGAACAAGTACAGACACCAGATTGGAAATGCCAGCTCTCCAAACTGTGAATGTGGAAGTGAAGATTAAACAGCACTACACTTCTTGCTTGTCTCTGCAAAATGTGACCACAAATGAGAAGATATGCACAGACAATTGAAAGAACTTATACCTGCCTTTACACAGATATGCAGTCTCTTTTAACAAAGAGAGAGAAAAACAAACCTGTGTATAATAACACCAAGTGGATAGTGGAAGATATTTGGTTCAGCTCCTTCTCCAACTACGAATTGACCTTGATCCTAATAATGCAAAGGACAAAGCACCAATAGAAATCTCCTAGAGAAATAATACAGAGAGAATAAAGGACTACGCCGAGCTCAGCATGATAAGACCGCAGCATGTCAACCACTGAAATTTGAACAAGTGTAATTTAAAGTGAGTGTGGACACAATAAATAGATGGACACAATAAGGAGATTGAACAAGTAATTAGCTGGACACAAACTAGGGAAAATAAAAATTAGCCCTTATGACTCCTTCGGATTCCTCTTTGACCCCTTATAGCTCGGAAACGGTAAGAGCTACGCCAAATCCATTGACATACTACTGAAAGCTTATATCAAGAGGAATCCAAAGAAAAAAATCCCATCAAAATCTGATCAAAAATAAAATTTTACATTACATGTTTGTTTTTAAAGAAAATGCAGTTTTGGCCCCTTTGACCCCTTATAGCTAGGAAACGGTAAGAGCTACGCCAAATCCGTTGGCATGAAAAGCTTATTTCAAGAGGAATCCAAAGAAAAAAATCCCATCGATGAAAAATAAAAATTTTAGGTAATCTGCATGTTTGCAATTTTTCCCCATTGGGCCCTCAAGATTGAAAAAGAAACAATTTATCAAATACTGATGGCGCAGTGCTATGTTTCTTTTTCCTCAGGAATCCATTGCAAAAAACTGCATTAAAATCCGACTAAAAATTAAAAAATTCAAATTTTTGAAATTCGCCCCTTTTGGGCCCCATTTATCTCGTGAACCGTACATGCCAGATGAATTGCGTTATGCATTCTACTGATTGGAAATTTCCACAGGAGCACACTGAAAGAAACCCCATCAAAATCCGATAAATAATAAAGATTCTACAGTCAAATATGTGAAAAGGAAAAATTTAACCCTTTTTGGCCCCTTTTTTTAAAATGGGTGGGGCAACAATGATCAAAACTTGGCCAAGCCTTCCTTTTGTGCCAAAGAATATTGTTTAAAAATTTCATAAGTATTGATCAACTGGAACTTAAGTTATTGACCAAAAACAAAAGTGTCCACAGACAACGACGATGACGACAGCACCATACCATTATACGACCGCAAAAATTTTTGCATTCATATAAAAATTGCACCAGGAGAACAGTTGTGTCTTTTTTAGGGTCAGGAATTTTTACTTAATTGGTATGCTTTTAAAAATAAGCAATTATTAATGCCTGTTGCCATGACAACCAAACACCTATAGATAAATTTGTGATGATCTCACAGTTTAATTTTGACCAATCACAGAGCAGATAAAATATGTAAACAAACCAAACAGGAAGTCATCCAGGCGGTGCTTGACTCTAGATTTTTCCTCAAACCTATGGAAACTTTCAATGTTATTATTTAATTCAATTTCGATTTTACGATTTTATGATGATTGTTTTATACAGAAAAAATGCCACATTAATGTCAAAAACGTTTGTTGATAGAATCCAACTTTGTACTTGGACCTTTTCCATACGATCATTACTGATTCCCTAATCACAGGAGTCAGAAATTTTATCAATATTTCATTTCAAGTTAATAAAATATGAAGCCCCCACACATTGAAGTTTCACGAACATAGTGATTTTGTGAAACTTCAATGTGTGGGGCTTCATATTTTAACTTGAAATGAAATATTGATAAAATTTCCGACCCTTCACCTCGTCAAAAATTTGATATCCCATATTTTCGGAATTATCCTTAAGATAAAATTTATTTTCAAATCGTTTGGAGATTTCGAGTAAAACTGAGACCATGCATGCCACACACAGGCACTTGTTGTAGAAAGAAAATGGTATCTATATACTATCCACAACACAAGAAATAAGTGCCTGTGGTGCCACACCCCTATGTAAAATTACACACATATGGATATATGAAATTGTTAAGTAAATCTTACCACTACCTTTCTAATACAAAATTTGTGAATTGTAATAATGTTCTTTTTTTTATTATTATTTTCTAACAGCTTGCAGATGTCTTAATTCAAAAGGGCCATCCAAACTTTTTATGTTGACATTTCACAAGTTCTACTTTCAATTTAAAAACAGGAAGCATGACGCATTCTAAAATATCTTCCAATGGAATGATCGCTTTCATTTGCGATTCGGTGGCAAGTCCAAAATGGCTGCAGGTGACACTGCTCTGTGGCTTCACAACAAATTAGGATCTACAGACGATTTGTGGTCTGGGAAAACGATATGTTCACAATTAAACCAGAATAAGTTACAAAATATTCAAACATGTTACCACACACTTCAGCCACACGTCAAAGTGAAGCTTATGTTGTCGTTTCTTCACTTGCCCAGAAGAAATGTCGAACAGGTAAAGCTTGGGGGAAATTTAATACATATGTTAAGTGAGAAATTATCATTTAAACTTTCAGCTGAAAATCATTTTTGTTTATATTGGCAAGCTATACTTGGGAAAACTTGAGGAATTCAACTTCGAATTTATTGATGATAATGAATATACCTGGTTTCTAGATCAAATATAATTTATAGGGGAGTTTTAACAAAAACACAATATACTTTCAAACTTTTTGCATCCTTACACATTATTTTGATAGCTGACACATTTTTCATTCAAACTCCTGCATGGGATAATTGGTTGACGCTCAAAATATAGTATAGGCTATTGTTTGATCTATTTTTAGATTTAGTTCATTTAGTGGAACGTGACTTCCGGTGAATACAAATCTGCACTCCCAAAGAACTGGGACTGAAGATAACTATTAGTAGTAAGCTTTTTCATGTCTTGCATTGTCATTATTACTGGTCTAGACAATACAACACCAGAATGTCACTTTTCAATCTCTATAAGAAAATGTTCAAACTTATAATTATTTTGACTATTTTTCTACTCGGTGTTACTGTTTTGGAACAAGAAAGTCTCTTGAAAAATGAGTCTGGATCAATATTTGGCACAACTGTCAACCACAATGTATCACAACATCAACCAACCATACCTATGATGTGTCAGAAAATAACATGCTTTAATTACATCACTAATCCATGTACAAATATCCCTGAAAACACAACTTTGTTTAAATATCAAATAACATCATGGTACATATCAGACATCAGCTTGAGCAGAAAAATCACCATATATACCATATTGGCATCAATAAAAGAGACAAAATTCAGGGGAAATCTTAAACCAAGTAAGTTACTTTTATACTTTGCATTTA
>MJUU01025522.1:16841-28883 GCA_002080025.1 Modiolus philippinarum
TTTTTTTTAACTCAAATGACACCTTTTGACACAAAATGACACTTTTTTACTCAAAATGACACTTTTTTACTCAAAAATGACACTTTTGACTCAAAATGACACTTCTGAGTGAAAATGACTCTGAAGTGACACTTTTGACTCCAAAATGACTCTTTTGACTGAAAAATGACACTTTTTTACTCAAAATGACTCCGAAATTACACTTTTGACTTCAAAATGACACTTTTCAGTCAAAATGACACTTCTGACTCAAAATGACTCCAAAATGACACTTTCGACTCAAAATGACAGTTTTCTTCTGTTTTTTTTTTTTTTTTTTTTTTTTTTTTTTTTATCTCAAATGACACTTTTTGACTCAGAATGACACTTTTTTACTCAAAATGACACCTTTTCACTCAAAATGACACCTTTTTAAAAACAAAATATCACAATTTCAATCCAAATGATACAAAATATATCCAAACATTACAACTTGACACAAAGTGTCACAACTTGACACAAAGTGTCACAAAATCACACAAAGTGTCACAAATTGACACAAAAGTGTCACAAATTGACAGAAAGTATCACAGATTGACACAAAGTTTCAAAAAATGTCACAAAATGACACTGAATGAAACTAACTGCCAGTTGCCACAATGTAAACCAAAATGTCACAAACTGTCACAAACTGTCACAAATTGTCACAAATGCTCACAAAATGTCACAAATGGTCACAAAATGTCACAGTTCTCACATACGTATCAAAAAACATACCATTAACACTTAATATCATATTTTTTCTCGTTCCCCATACTATTAACTATGTTACTGACTATGACCCTTTGAAATGCAAATATCTTAAAAACGGTTCATCCTAGGACTATTTAGGGTGCACCAATCGATTCAGAAGGGTCGATTTACCCCTAGGACAAACTTTCAGCTACTTATTTACAGTACAAATTTTTTTTTTTTAATTTCAAAGTTTCCCATAGACTTTACATTATACACTAGAATTACCTCCCTTTGTATTTCTAATATGCAAATTAGGCATACCATTATTAAGTATTTTTAGAAAACTTGACTATATATACAAATGGAAAGTAATATATAATGGGTTGGGAAGTGCGCATGCGCATGCGCACTTCCAAGGTACGAAAGTAGTCCCAAACTAACCCTAACCTAACCCTAACCTAGGGTTACCGGAGGGTTAACCCAGGGTTAACCCTAACCCTAACCCTTCCCCATATTCATCCGCGAGTGAGCCTCATCACTCACCGCGGATGAATGTGAGTGGCAAAACCCCTACTACCTAACCCTAACCCGAAAGCCGATTCTATTTGATACCTTACAATATCTAAATTTTTGTAAATATTATTGGAAACTAAGGAGTATCTCACTCACGCAAAGCTCTGTCCTTAGCTGATTTTGGCTTTACATTTAGATCATATTGGTTATTTGTTCTCTATCAGTTTTAAACATCTTTGAGTTTATGGTCTTCCAAACGTTTAGATTTTATCTGCACTGATGAGACATAGCTTGTCGAAATGCGCATACGCAGAAAGTAAATTCACAGTTACTTCGGTATTTAGTTATTTCGTAGTTTTTAGTTATTAGTTATTAGTTATTCGTATCATCAAGTGCTCCGGAATGATAAGCATGATCGTTACACGTGATGCAGATCTGTAGATTATGCATAAATAAAGCTGATCATGATTAAAATGTTTGTATAGAATTCAGATTTTACCTCTGTCATATTTTTTAAATACAGAAGGTATATTCAAATCCAGGGACATAACTTCCAAATTATCCGTTCTCAAAAATTATATTATTAATGTAGAAAAGATAACAGGAATTACCTACGATTGCCGAAAACCACAATAACATGCCACAATACACCATTGAACCGCCATTTATATATTCTTACCAAGTCAACTAACTCATCATTACGCTGTTGTATTAAATGCTAGATAGGGAATAAGATGGGTACTCAATTTGTTTTTTTTTCTGTCAAGGTCAGTGACGATCTTTGTCCTAAACATTTTTGGATCAGTTCACTACACATTTTGTTCTGTGTACACTTCATCCGGTATTACTGATAGTTTTAAGCTTATCCGATTGTAAACTTTTTTTTCACTAAAAATAAATTAAGGAAGCATGAACCAGTTTCAGAAGCATTTGATTTTTTTGGTTTTATCCATTCAACCAGGGTTTAATATGTTTGTGCATGGATTATATTTTCTTGGTTTTAAAAATTATAAATCACTTTATATATAATATACAAAATTGACAATATAAAAAATTGAATAAACTTCTCATTATATTTTCATATATTTTAAGTCATATAAGTAGAAAAGGTAAAATGAATCGCAGCTCAATAGGGGATCGTTTAACGCCACAATTTTGACTGGATAAGCAGGACAACCTTACCCTTCCGGAGCACCTGAGTTCAATACTTTTTTTTACAGTTCACCCTCTTAGTGCTTTAGTTTAAAGTGTGTATTTGTAGTGTTTTGTGGGTGTGTAATGTCTTTGGTCTTCCGTCTTCATGATTTTGCCTTGTCTCTCGACTTTGATTTATGTAATTTTGTGTTTCGTTCCTTCGCTACTCTACTGCCAATGTTTTATCTCAAAATTGTCTACATGGATTTCCAAACTGTTTTGCTTTTGTTTATTATTAGTTCTTTCATATTACCAATTTTCTGAGACTCGCTATTACTTAATACTGCGTTCTTTAGAATAAGCGAATAATCAACAGAAGTAGATAGAAGCTATATATTTGTGGTATACACTTCAATTTACTTTCTTAAAGAAAGGAGATAACAGGAAACATCTACAATGGCTGAAAACTACAGTCACATGCCACAATCTGCACAGGAAAAACACAAACAAGACAAAGGACAAACGTAAACAACGATAGAAACTTGGGACAGCCGGACTTGGTACCAGCGCTAGCAAAAGCCATCGGTAGAGTTAAACCGGTTTATGGGTACCTAAACCTCCCCTTTATCTGTCCCGTTTCTTATAGTATAACAAACATACGACTTAAACCCAATACAGGTAGACTACTAACTCTATGACCACAATTATAAAACATGTTTATAAACACAGGCATACAGAAAACTTGTAGCTGATAAATTCAAAGGTCAACAGGAACAACAGGAACAACGACTCCCTGCATTAGGGTTAACACCAAATCAGTTGTTTTTCCTAAATGGTGCTCAAGTAAGTGTTATCAGTTATTGCATACATAAACGCCTTTCATCCGAATTCAAGAGATATAAAAAAATTCTGTTATTACCATTCCAATTATCCATTTCTTTTTTCTTGGGTTATAAAACATAATTAAAAACTACTGCTGCGAGTTTACGGAATGTGATCAGGAAAAAAAGAGAAAAAAAAACAGGCACTAATGCTAGATCCGATTCCATTTTCTCAAACAATGATCTTTGTTGTCTAGGAAATGCATACGCATAGATTGAAAAATATGTAAGTTAGTATTTTGTTTCTGTTGTTATGAAATAAATCAATATAAATATAGTTGAAATTGAAAAACTAATTGAAAAGGGTTCGGTGAGGTGTCCATGGCGCAAGTTTGACGTTCGTCTTCACAAATGCCAAATAACATAAGGGAGCAACCATTTGATTTTTAGGGGTTGAGGAGGGAACATCTGATCCTGGATATTTTTTTCGTGCAATCATTGAGCCTGACCTTTGTTTCGGTCCAAGCCAGAAATTTTCCTTCATATATATGTCATCCTGGTTATTTTTTTCAGCTTCCTCCTGTCCTGATATTTTTTTTCACAAAACTTCTGATCCAGCTTTGAGTTACAAGAAATCATCTTGTATAAGTGGTTGCTAGCGAACGAACTACAGGCATGATGAATAATATATTAGATTTGAAAATTCAGATTTGTTGTTTAATTTGATATGTTTTAGAAACAATTTTCTATTAAGGATACTGGGCGGTTGTGCCTACTCTCAAAGAATACCTACATGACTAATTTTATCCTTGCAGGCATCTTTTTTTTATTTGAAAAAAGTTTTTTCAGTTATTAAACTATATTTATATCAGAATTGTTTTCATCGAACTAATTCTGAAAACCACGTGCCAAAAACAATGTCGTTATTCATGTCAACATCTCCTCGTTTCCTGAATACTGGAGCATTTATGAAGGGTCTACAGAACTTATCAACAATGATTTTTTTCTAATTTCTTTATAGGTTTTAATATAAATTTGTTATGAAAACCAATTGGAAAAGATAGACTAAGATAGATGAGACAAAATTCTTGTGAAAGATAGATAAAAAAGTAGTTTTTTCCAGACATTTGGAAAATTGTGGACGTAATTTTCTTTGTTTGGGTCAGTCAATCGAATGTAGCTTTTGCTGATGCCAAGATAGTCATAGGAACATATTTTTTTACTCTTTATAACCGAGAAGTATCTCCCTCGTGCAATCTGCTGTCCGAAGTTCAATTTGGATTTTCTTACAAAATCCTATTGTTTATGGTTTTCCAAGCGTTTTTGTTTGATCTGAACTGAGGAGACATAAAATGTCGAAATGGCCATCTGCATAAACTATTTACGGTAACCTTTCAATTAAGTTATTGGCTACTTGTTTAAAAATCAGTGTGTTTTAAATAAAGATTTGACTGGCCATCTGCAGATGCTACATATACAGTACCTTCGGTAAATTAAGAAATAATTCATGGCAGGTATATGGTTATTGGAAATTTAACCATTGGCTGGGCCTTTATATTCGAATTTAACCCAGAGCGTTAGCAATTGATTAAATTTACGAATATAAAGGCCCAGTCTATGGTTAAATGACAATAATCATATACCTGCCATGAATTATTTCGATTCTAATATGACAGAAAATGGAATTTTCTATTCTGAAGCGACCTAACAGAAGGCGGATTTCTCACCTCCATAGCCGTTTGTGTCTATGACGTCACAATACACAATCTGACGTTTTCAAACAGATGCAAGTTCAAACTGCAAGTCGAAAGCAAAATAATACACATTTACGTGTCTGAATGGCATGATTTAGGCTAAACTCTTAACCTTTATTTCCTTCAAAAACTAAGTCGAACAAAATAAAAAAAACATTGTTGTTTTTCATCCCGTTTAGTCATTTTTCTTATACCGTTTGCGCATGTGGTTTTCGAGTATTAAACTGGTTGGCGATTAACAAGAGCCATGTTAGAATATTTATTTGATAGATGCATCTGGTGGTAGACCGTTAGTATTCAACGGTCCATTAGCCCAGTACGTCGGTGCTGACCCAGAAACCATTTTATTCTAAAACTTTCCAATCTAAATTTTCGTAAATTTACATACCTGCACTGGAGAAATATTAGCTGCCAAAATCGCTATCTTCAGAAACTAAATTTACAGTAAGTTAGCTATGTAACTATGTACAAATCGACAATTCATGAAAATCGAAAGCATCAAAAAGCTAATGATCGAGGGTAATCAACTCATATTGATCAAACTAATGTTTGGATCCCCCATCTTGAAGTACAGTACAAACCGTGAAGTACATGTACAAACCGTGTTGTGTTAAAATGTACTTATTTGTATTTTTTCTGCACCGAAGAGGCAATAACATAATTTTTTGTTATTTATTTCCACTGGGCCAATGCCTCTGCTGGTGGACTGTTCGTCTCCGAGGTTATTCAACAACCCAGTAGTTCAGTGCTGACATGACAGCCGATTTTGCTTCGAATCTTGCAATATCTAAAGTTTAGAAATAAAACAGCATGGGCTGGCGTTAATGAACCATATCAATTTTGCATACAGCCAAACGTTGCCCCATATAAAATGACCATGCATGGTAGTTTATATATATCACGATCAAACGATTTTAGGCATATAGAAATGACCCTTTTCGTCCGTTCGTCTGTTCGGTTTGTAGGTCTGTGAGTCATTGTACATTTTTGGTACATACCATTACAAATAGCTTAATGGCTGATGAGGTTAATTATTACAAAACTTTGTCAAGAGCCGAAATCCAAAGTGCAAAAAGACAAAGCAAATGTAAAACCACCGGACAAATTATTAACTGCAATTTTAGGGAAATACTACAAATGATGTGCATGAAGAAATATTACTGCTGTTCAAAAATTACAATGGGAGATAATTACTCAACTTTTGTAATTTCTTTATGAAAATATTGGGGAAGCTGGTATGGTTTTGTGGCCTGGTCGGCACCTCTATTTTTGAATGGTGGAAAAGGGATTTGTTTAAAATAACAATGCTAAGTGTTCATCGTGATGAAATGAACATATATGTATATTTTACTTTTTAGATGTGGTGTAATAAAATAAGACCTGAGTTAGCCACAAGACTACTGTCTTCATATTATAGTGACTCTAGATCGAGGTATAGTTAGTACGATTTTTGTACTGTATTAGTTCTTTCCATTGTTTTATACCTTCGGTATTTTGTTAATTAGATTTATGAACAAACTAAAATTATGAAAATATGCCACAAATGCAAAAGTAAATCTTCATAAACGTTGTAAGGGGACGGTTCTTTACTACCCTTTCATTATTTTGTTAAGCAGAAGGGCTAAATGTTGTTCATCTGATTTTTGGTTATGTTGTTTTATTTCTTAAGTTACCTCTAAACTAGTATTTTCATGTCTTTATCCTAGAATTCGAAACTCCTCCTTACAATTTATGTACTAGCTATATTCAAGAACACGAATTTGGCAAACTGTTCATTTCTACCTTAATTAGAAGTAATTATGATGATACGATTTTGATGATACACTTAAGCAACTGTTCAGCTTAATCACGTCAAAACGTTTGTGGGTAATAATTTTGTCAGTACTATGTTAATCATTTATATAAACATCATGGCCAAGCAGTAAGACGCTATAAGACTACGATGTCTTTTTCAAGCCCAATTCTTGACATATTTAATGGTAAAATTATTGAATGCTAATGCTCAAATCCATAATTTACCGTGTCGTCTGTCGAGAGCTTTCAAGACATTAGGTATGATTTGTCTAGGCCAACGTAAAAGCTTTATCAAATGAAATAACAAAATACCGACGTTTCTTTTCATTTGGATTCTTCATATGCGCATATTATTAATTGATAACTCAAAATACAGTGCGAATTGTCCATTTAATATAACCGGAAGTTCTTGGCAACTGACATTTATACAGGGCAGATGCCCTGTATAAAAATAAATACAGGACAATTGCCCTGTACAGAAATTAATACAGGGTATAAATATGTAATACCTGTAATTTTAAGTCTTCAGTTAAAAAAGGTGTCATAAATTAGGTATTTTCATATTAATCTTGTATGATGTCCTCGTACAGCCGTATTGGGTTTCGATCACCTGTATTGGCACTCGGCTGCGCCTCGGGCCAATACAAGTGACCTCAACCCAATACGACTGTACTTGGACATTATACAGGATTAATATGAAAATACCCATTTAATAAGTACACTATAATATTAAATTCCAACATTCTAATAGAACAAGAAATGTTTTTATATGTTTCTTCAATTAACAATGAACGGATATGAAGAAATTGCACATTCGACAGTACCAATAAAAACATCATAAAAACCAAGCAATGGTACAACGCGTCTGTTGTTATGCTTCATCTTGAAATTAGGAAACGGCTTCAACAATGAATTTTGCCCATACTCTAAAGTAAATTGCAATCTGCCACAAGAACCGGTTTCAGTTTTGAAGAAAGACCCCTGATCAACAGCATCAATTCACATAATGAAGAAAGGTGAATGATCTATAAAGTTCATTGCATAAACTATTAAAGGGGTCGTTTGCTTTTTTGGGGCGAGACGTAGATCAATATACTTTTCGCAGCATTAGGTCAAGACAAGGAACAATTTATTTTTGTAAAAAACACTAGTCATATATCAACTTAGAAAATTAACAAAACAAAAAAAATTACTGTCAATGGGGATTCCTTTTGCCTTTTTCGCGTCAAGGTATGAAGCGTGAAAATATAGCGATCGCAAATAATTTGGAACAATCGACTGACCTTGTCATTCAAACTTTGGTCATCACAAAATTACCAAATAGAATTGTCAGGACTTGAAATCCAAAGGGTTAAAGACAAAAGTAGGTAAAAAGCCATCGGTCTTGATTTGGTACAAGCATTTCAAACAAAGTAATGGGTTAAACTGGTTTTATGGCGCGCAAAACCATCTATCTCGGTCGACAACCGCTAACTAAGAAATGCTCAAAATGAAATTTATTTTGGAAATCACGAAAAAGGGACGGCTCGATTTACAGTACAAAGTCTTTTATCTATCGTTACCTTTGGTATAGATATAAAATATGTTGATACATGTGGGTAGTAAATTGATTATTTAAATATAGAATAGTTATATACCATTAGTAATAAAAACAATATAAAAAAACAAAGATTAGTGACAGAATCCTCAATATATGTACGGTATTTGCAGGGTGAATGGACCACTTCAAAATTTTGACAAGTTTGCAGTAGCATACAGTTGTAAACCAGGGTCCTACATGAATCCAAAGAAGAAATGCAAAGTATGGTGAATATAGTCAAAGGCAATATATTCTAATATTCTGTTCTTAAAATCATTAATTTGTTACTCATTAAAATTAGTGAAAAGTTGATATTTATCCATTGTTCTTAGCAGTACAAAGGTCGTGAAGCATTCAATAAAATAATCGACTTTAAACAAGTATAATCCACAGCGACATAGTGAAAAGAATGCACACCAAAGTTTATATTTGGATTTTGAATAAAAGGGACAACAGGGAACATCTACAATGGCTGAAAATTATAATTCCATAATGAATGAAAAAAGCATGGTTCCATAATCTGCCAGGGAACTACACAGGAAAAAACAAATAAGACAACAGACAAACGAAAACAACGATAGGAACTTTCAACAGCCGGACTTGGTACAGGCACTAGCAAAGGCAAGTGGTATGATTTAATCGGTTTATGGGTACCCAAACCTTCCCTTTGTCTGTCCCGTTTCCATATAGTATAGTAAACACGCGAATAAACCCCAATACAGGTAGACTACTAACTCCATTACCAGAATCTTGAAAGGAGAGAAAATACAATGCGTATTTTGAAAGATTGGTCAAGGGATGCTCGCCGCTAAACTGCTAGTCTGCCGGTAAAACATTGTTGCTCTACCGAAGAAAAATCAAACTCAAAACTTCCCGAAGAATTGGTCAAGAATCATCATATATTTCAAATCATATATTGAGCCTACATGAAGTAACTCTTGTTGTTGGAATTAGACTGTGGGTCGCCACATCTAAACCGCTTACAAAACCTCAGGAGAAAGACGCTCATGCAAACTCAAAATGTGTAAAAATATCTGTTTCTTCTTCTTATAACATTTATTCAGTTTCTACAAAAGTGATGAGATGAACACTAAGTATCCAGAAACATATTAAAAATTGGTTAAGTATAAAAAATATTCAAAATTTATGTAAACATAAATGAAGCGATTACCATCAAACGGATAATTTTCGCTCAGCAAAAGGTTTATTTTTTCCATTTTACATGCTACAACAAAAATTATAAGACATTGTATGTGTCGCGTGGGTCAAAATGCATATATTCATTATATATTTCATTATATAAATGCATATATTCATTATATATTTGCAAAAATCATTATATAAATTGTTTAAAGAAAGAACTTGTCATTGATAATTCAAACGGCAATCCAACTTACGCAGCTACTACTCTGTCAAAGGAGGAGATATTACAGAACCATAAATCTGTTTTGCTTTCCTTCGGAATTTCCACCAAGGATGAAGACACAGATCTCCCCTCTTTGTACTGGGTACCTAAGTTACATAAATGCCCATACAAAGAACGATACATCGCTGGATCTGCCAAATGCTCTGCAAAACCTATATCTAAATTGCTAACCTCCATCTTGACAGCTGTTAAAGAGGGCCTTCAAAAATACTGTGATACTTGCTTTTCAAGAAGCGGTGTGAATGAAATGTGGATTTTGAAAAACTCCAAAGATCTACTTGACATCTTAAACTCTAGATCATTATCACACTGTAACAGCATTAAAACTTTCGACTTCTTCACACTTTACACTACTATTCCTCATGAACAACTAAAATCTCGGCTGAAAGGTTTTATTCATAGATGTTTCTCACGTAAGAACGGTGAACGTAGATATAGGTATATTGTTGTAGGTAGAGAACAAGCCTACTTTGTGAAAAATAACTCCAAATCGGAGAAAAAATATACAGAGGAAGAAGTGATTAAAATGTTAGAGTTTCTGATCGACAATATATTTGTCCAGTTTGGAGGACTTGTTTTTCAACAGACTATCGGAATTCCTATGGGCACAAACTGTGCGCCTCTCCTAGCCGATCTGTTTCTTCACTCTTATGAAGCTGAATTCATCGAAGGGCTTCTTCAAAATAAAGATAAAAGACTGGCACAGTCCTTTGACTTTAGCTTCCGTTATATATATGATATTTTGTCGCTAAACAACCCTCGCTTTGGTGATTTTCTTCATTTGATCTATCCAAAAGAGCTCGAAATTAAGGATACCACAGACACTTCTACATCAGCCTCGTTCCTTGACCTTCACCTTGAAATTGACAAGAGAGGGAGACTTCAAACTAAGCTGTACGACAAACGCGATGACTTCACCTTTCCAATAGTAAACTTCCCTTTTCTTTGTAGCAACATCCCAAAAACGCCGGCATATGGAGTTTACATCTCCCAGCTCATTCGCTATTCAAGAGCCTGTGTTCGATACAGTGACTTCTTTGATAGAGCCCGGTTGTGCTCACAAATAGGCTACTTCAACAAGGGTACGTTACTCAAAACTTGAAGTCATCCCTCCAGAAATTTTACGGTCGACATCATCATCTTGTGGACCGCTATGGGATATCTGTTTCCCACATGACAACAGATCTTTCCCTTTAAAGCTTAATTGTTGTTTCCTCTACCGAATTTGACTTTACTACCGGATTTGACATGTTCAACACGGCGGGTGTCTTATAAGAAGCAGGAGATGCTGACTCTACCGGTGCACCTGATCTCACCCATGGTTTTATATTGGGTCCGTGTTGTTCATCTTTGTGTGTGAGTGTCTTCATTTTTCTTTTCTGTGCTGTACCCATGTTGTGTCTTTGTTTTTTCTGCCTTTTTTGTTTCTGGTGTTGCCATTGTCCTTGAATTGTTCGCTTTTAGATTGACGGTTCGATTCTCACTTACTTTTGTATCTTCTTTATCTCCTTGTGATTCATGTCCAGTGAAATTTTCAGATTTAGTACAGATTCTTAAGGCAGTTTCATTTCCAGGGAAAATTTCAGATTAGAAACAGATGCTTAAGGCAATTAAACATGCACCAGTGTTAAACTATAGGTTTAAGTACCATCATGTGCCCGATATTACAAGAATCGTCTAGTGTATATGAAAAAGACAGGAAATGGGGTAAATGTCAAAGAGACAACATCCCATATCCAGGCTAAAACGACCAAAAACAAAGTAGTAACGTTTTGTACTACAATTAATAAATTGTCAAAATGGCCAAAGCTAAAACTGCATTTACAGTAACTTCATGATTACATTATTTATAAGCCACAATTGATGCCTTTCTATCACCAGCTCAGTAGTCTTGTACGTTGATACAGGCATAATAAATAACTAAATATCGAAGTTACTGTGAATTTATTTTCTGCATATGCGCATTTCCACAATTTATGTCTCTTCAGTGCAGATAAAATCTAAATGTTTGGAAGACCATTAACTCAAAAATGTTCAAAAACTGATAGAGAACAAATCAATTATATCCTGAAACTTGCAGTATCTAAAATTAAAAAAGTATTTATCAAACCTAACAGGTATCTCCATCGATCTTATGTTTGGTTTTTTACCTAGAATACATTGGCTTGTTGCTCTTTATCAGTTTTTCTGTCTTTTGGTTTTCGGTCTTCCGAGTTTATTGATTTGATCTGCCTTGAAAATACTGTCCAAATAGCCATTCACAAAAACTGAATTACCAGTAGCTTCGGTATTTAGTTATTTTAACGT
>MJUU01025528.1:4584-17327 GCA_002080025.1 Modiolus philippinarum
TACATGTTACTTATCATTAAATAATTATGGAGCTTGAAAGATGAAACTTAGGTTAAAACGAAAATACAAGAATTTTTCGCGGTGTACTATAAAATGGCCCTATACTGTCTATGCGTGCAGGTTATGTTCGTGTTAACATGTTTTATTTTGAAGACGGGATACAGGATGACTGAAAAAAACCGGTCTAGATGGGAAGTGGGGGATGCATGGAAAGTGATTTCAGCCCATGGCCTATTAGGGTTTAGGATTAAGGTTAGGATTAGTGTAAGTATGAGTTGGATGAAGTTAGTTATATTATACATCTAAACATATCTTACAACACTACCACAAAAGGTTAAGGTAAAAAGGTTCTGGTTAGAGTTAGATCATAGCTAGGGTGAGGGTTATATCATGGTTAAGGTTAGGAAATTGTAAGGATTATCATTATATACATTAGGGTAAGGGTTACTGTTATATACCAAAGGGTTAGTGTTGCTGTTATTACATAAGGGTCAGGGTTACTGTTATATGCATTAAAGCTACTGTAATATGCATAAAGGTAAGGGTTATATACATAAGGGTTGCGGTTCTATACATAAGAGTTAAGGTTTACTGTTATATACCAAAGGGTTAGGGTTATTGTTATTACCTAAGTGTTACTGTTATATACAAAACTGTTACGGTTACTGTTATATACATAAGGGTTAGGGTTACTGTTAATTAAATAAGGATTAGGATATTATGCATAATGGTTATGGTTACTGTTATATAGATTAGGATTAGGGTTATATACATCAGTGTTGAGGGTAACTGTTATATACATAAGAGTTAGGGTAAATATATTATAGATATGTTTAGGATTAGGTTTCGAGTTTAAGGCAAAGGGTAAAATTAAAATTAAGGGCAATACCAGAGTGAACTGCTAGGCATTACTAGGAGACCTGATTCGCATATCTAACACATTTGCATATGATTTAGGGCAAGACCAAAGACAACACCATGGACAGGTGAGGCCAAAGTCAAAGGCGAAACATACGGGACGAGGCCAAAAACCAATGAAATACTATTAATACATAGGTACCTCGTCAAATGAAAACCCAGTGAAATACTACTTATACATTAGCACCTCGTCAAATGAGACCCGAACAAAATACCAATACATTTTAGCACCTCGTCCAATGAGAACCAATGAAATATATTATCAATACATAAGAACCTCGTCAGCACCTCGTCAAATGAAAACCCAATAAGATATACTATTGAAATATACTATTAATGCATAAGCACCTCGTCAAATGGGATCCCTGGTTACATTCTAAATGGTGAAGACCGACTTGAGTGTATTCCGTGAAATTGTGCTTACACAATACAACATGTTTTACTTGACTGTATCGATGCTGCCGACATACGTCGCACATTTTATACAGCCGATTCTTTTAAATATTTATTTACAAACGTCGCTGGCGACAAAATTATTCAATTTTTATAAGCTATTAATATGTATAGTAAAATATAAGTTTATATTATCCAATCTTTAAATTTCATCAAATCTGATCTATTTATCTTAAATTGTTTATCGTACGATTTTATCTTTTGGAAATTGTTTTATCTGTACATAACCATTACGTTTTCATGACTGTTTTAGTTATATATTCATATTATAATCAACAGTTCACGCCACGATATAGCTGAAATATTGCTGAAGTTGGCCTTAACAATCAATCAAATGAGATCCCAGTTAATGAAAAACAACAAAAGCAATAAGGAAGCCTTATTGAGAATGACCTATTAGCACTTCGTCAGGAGCCCGTTTGATAAAAACTATTAATACATTAGCACCTCGCCAATTGAGAACCCAATGAAATACTACTGCTACATTAGTACCTCGTCAATTGAGAACCCAATGAAATACTTCTGCTACATTAGTACCTCGTCTAATGAGACCCCAATGAAATACTATTGAAATATACTATTAATACATAAGCACCTCGTCAATTGAGAGGCCAATAAAATATTATGTTAGTGCATTTGCATTTGAAAAGGCGAGACGCATGTTCCGAGACCAAAGGGCCAATGACACTCTAACAGTAAATCAGCACCTCGTCGCACCTCGTCATATGAGAACTGAACGGCACATATATACTACTTGCGCCCCAATTGAATTGATTCGTTGATTAGTTAAAAAATTTAACGTCCATAGAGCAATATTGCAGCAAAATGAGGACGAGAACATGTAATTCAATTAAAAAAGACAGAGAAGAAAGAAATAAATGTGGATGGGACAACCAGGGCAACGAGCTGGAAAATGGGTAGGGGCAGAAAATTTAGGCTGGCCTGCTCATTGCTCCGAGATCTATTACCATCTCGCTTGTTAGTACTGGCTGATCTATTACCATCTCGCTTGTTAGTATTGGCTGTGATGCGTGTGTCTCATGAGGTTTGGGTCCTAGACCGATACATCTAATATCTTTAGCTGTTTGTCTGCCGGTGGTGTTGGACCTGTTACAGTCGTTTTAGTTTTTACAGATGTATCTTTAGAC
Source organism: Modiolus philippinarum (assembly GCA_002080025.1). Taxonomy (NCBI): domain Eukaryota; kingdom Metazoa; phylum Mollusca; class Bivalvia; order Mytilida; family Modiolidae; genus Modiolus; species Modiolus philippinarum. The sequence goes on from MJUU01025528.1 coordinate 7,104, forward strand.
TGTGGTGAGGTACTAGCCAGAGGTACCAACTGATCCTTGTTGTCGTGTTGGAGGAACGGGCGGATCTGATGGAGAGTCGGGTACTTGGGGTTTCCTGGTGTCCAATAAGGAAGGTACCTAACTCATCTTAAGGAGGGCTTGCTGGTATCAACTCCAGAGAGGTACTTCCTTACTCATCTGAAGGAATGGAAACAATTTGAGGCGGGGTTTTCGCCCGTACAGGAGATGTTCTTGGCTTCAACCTCACCAAATCAGCGAAGTTGGGCATGGTTTCGTCCAGGTCTTTGATCAGAACAACCTCTACTTCCTGCCCGGTAATGGTAGTAGACAGCCAATAACGGTTAACCACTACATATTGTAACTTGTGGCTAACCATTGCTGTTGGTGCTGGTATGAACATCATATGTCTGTGCTGTCCCATCTCAATGTCTTGATTCCAAGTCTGTAGTTTTTATAACAGCTCCAAGGACAGTTGCGACACTACTTTTGGCCTATGTACATCTTTGTGTTTCTTAAATTAGGAAGGGTTAGGCATTTCAAATTCCATATATTGGTCAAGCCATACTGGTGAATCCATTATTTAGTCTGTTAAACAGTAAAACATAGCTCATGCCACCCTAATAAAATTGATGAAACTGTGGTCCTTGGTCCCATGAACAATTTATCATACTAATTATCTCTGCAGTTATCGGTACTACACATATATTTGTGATAGAAATCATTGGCTCTGTTAACATATATATATATATATATTGGTTGCATATCACATACTCCAAATAATCATACTTGATAATCAGTGAAGATATGAGAACAATATGTTATCAATGGTTCTAACATACGAAAACACAAAAATACCAAATTAATATAATAAACAGTAAATTTTGTTATGCTGTACACGTGTTTCAAGGAGTAACATCTCATCAGCAGCATTTAAATCAAATAATACGGAAAACCATAATCCAAAAATACGCAGAAAAGAAGTACTCATTAACAAAAAAATTAAAAATTGGAGGCCAAATCCAGTCCAAAGGAAATCCACCGAGTCAAATACACGGAATGAAGCCTTAGTATTTGGATGGAGTTAAATTTTTTATAAAAACAGTAAATTGGTATAAAACGCAAGATAGAAATTTCATGTCAGATAGGTCTGACTATTGGACTGGTGAAGTCTTTAAAATTTCATCAGTAAGAATTTTCTTTTATTTTGTGCTTTATGGTCGCAGTACTTTCAACATCATTACACATTTTCATACATCAAAATTTCACCAGTTGAAAGGCAATGTTTAGCCTTACTAGTTAAACAGACCCTATTTTACTCAAGGTTTCATCTTTTCATATGGTATTTGAGGTCGCTTACCCCGGTTTGTTCCATCTTTTCATATATGTAAAACGGTGGATAACAGGAATCATTTGAAAATAACAATTACGTCCCACAAGGAACAACACAGGAAAAGCACAAATAAGACAAACATGAACAACAAGAGGAACTCGGGACAGCCGGATTTTGTAGACATTTCCGCAGACACCGGCAGTATCAGTGAGAGGTCAGTATGTGTGAAAAATTCTCAGTCACTAGATTTCAAAGCTGATTTAACGGATGCAAGCAGAATATCTTGTCTGTATCCGCTATTACGTGAAGAATGTAAGTAACGTTCCAGCTTTTCTAGATCGTTAATCAGTTTCTGGCATTTTAATAACGTTTCCGTAAAAACGAGAATTAGAAATATCCTTTATTATAAGCTATTTGTGAGTAACGCCACATTTAGATATCAGATGTTCATATCCATTTAAAAGACTTCTTTAATGTATTCAACAATTTATGAAATCTGTAATTGGCTGTGATCTTCGTCAGATTTGAACACACGCGTTCAAATCGTTCTGGTTGAGAAATATACACCCGTAGGATTGAGCTAGAGGAATATTTTAGCTTTTATTTTACAAGAGTCAATAATGATAGATTACTATTGGGCGCCGCCATGAAATGGCGGCGCCCAATAGTAATCAGCCTGTCCGTCCGTCTGTCTGTCCGTCAGCGTTTCTATGTCGTACGATAACTCAAGAATGCCTTCACCGATTTTTATGATGTTTTTTACTCAAAGTTCAACTTGACTAAAGGAAGCTCCCTTTCGTTTTTTAGGAAAATCGGAAAATGATTTTTGGGAAAAAAACTTCCGTTTTTATATGAAAAAGTGCATATTTTGAGAATTAACTCTATGTCGTACGATAAATCAAGAATGCCTTCACTGATTTTTATGATTTTTTTACTCAAAGTTCAACTTGACTAAAGGAAGTTCCCTTTTGTTTTTGAGGATAATCAGAAAATGATTTTTGGGAAAAAACTTCGTTTTTATATGAAAAAGTGCATATTTTGAGAATTAACTCTATGTCCTACGATAACTCAAGAATGCCTTCACTGATTTTTATGATTTTTTTTACTCAAAGTTCAACTTGACTAAAGGAAGATCCCTTTCGTTTTTGAGGAAAATCGGAAAATTATCTTTGGGAAAAAACTTCGTTTTTATATGAAAAGTGCATATTTTGAGAATTAACTCTATGTCGTACGATAACTCTAGAATGCTTTCAACAATTTTCTTTTTATTTTGATACTCAAGGTTGAACTTGACTGAAGGAAGCTCCCTTTCATTTTTGAGGAAAATCGGAAAATGATTTTTGGGAAAAAACTTTGTTTTTATATGAAAAAGTGCATATTTCGAAAAATAACTCTATGTCGTACGATAACTAAAGATTGCCCTTAGGGATTTTAAAGATTTTGATAGTGAAGGTTGAACTTTACCAAAGGAAGCTCTCTTTTGTTTTTGGGGAAAATCTGAAAATGGTTTTTGGGGAAAAACTTTGCTTTTATATGAAAAAGTGCATATTTTGAGAAATAGCTATATGATGTTCAATAAATTAAAATTGCTTTCAAGGATTTATATGATTTTGATACTCAAGGTTGGACTTGACCAAAGGAAGCTGCATTTCGTCTTTGAGGAAAATCTTAAATCCATTTTGGGGAAAAAACTTAGTTTTAATATGAATAAGTGTATATTTTGAGAATTAGCTGTATATCGTACAATAAATCAAAATTGCCTCCAGTGATTTATATGATTTTGATACACAAGGTTGGTCTTTACCAAAGGAAGCTCCCTTTTGTTTTCGAGGAAAATGCGATTTCCATGAAATTCCACAAACAGGTTTTTGGGACACACAAGGGGGCGGGGCCCTTCCTGACTTTGTCAGTATTCTGGTTAAATTTCAGTTCTTATGCGCAAATTTGAAAACTACGGATTGTCAATATAAGGATATCGTCTTTATAACCGCTGTTATAATTGAAAATAGAAATAAGTTTCACTGTTTTGTATGGCACCGTTTTAATATTTTTTTTTCTTGAAGTCTCGTTAGCATCCGAACTAAAAAAGATCTGTAATGAGATATGCACAGTTCGTACCTAAGGGAATGCCTGTGACCTGGTTGATAAATTTTGCACACAATGTTCTTTATAACCATTATACTGCCGGACTATACAAAATATATAATTTTGTCAAACATATAGAATGATTTTCATCATAGACCTTTTTAAACATTAACCAAACATTAGACTTTCTTAAACATTAACCCAACATTAGACTTTCTTAAACATTATCCCAACATTAGTTTGATTAGTTAGAGTTGAACGTCCAATATTTCAGCTATATCAGGACGAATACAAGTTAATCAATTCAAATAAATTGAAGTAAACGAAGAAATAAAGGAGGAAAGGACAACCGGAGCAACGACTTTTGATCGCCACTGGAAAAAGGGAGAAATGGGTAGGGGCAGGAAATTTAGCCTTCTATACGACACCCAATGCGTCTGCTCTCTTTAGATAAATACAGAAGGGGTGTTTTTACTACATGGAGCGTGGCGTTTCTCCACACAGTTTGGCTACAATGGTGCGCGGTCAAGCTTTCCGTATTATGACCTGACTACCCTTCAAAGACAAGGCATTCCACTATCCACCACTCGTAGACGCACCCGGCAGCTCTGTAGCCAGAGCCCCTGAACACCTATTCAGGTTCCTTGACCCAACATTTGATGCATAGCATGTTGTTATATTAGAAATTATTATAGTGATTATGGTGTCCGTTCGTTACTCCGTCTGCCATAGGGTACATACTTTGTGGCGACAACTCCTCCAAGACTACTTGGTGAAATTAAATGAAACTTTCACAAAATGTTCAGTACATATTGCCATTGTGCTCCAGCTATTTAAAAATTTGAGTTGACTTGATTTCCTTTTACATCTGGAATCAAATGGGTGAACAAGGGATATGTTTTTGTGAGCTTTGCTCACAGTTATTCTAGTTTATAACAGTACTCAATATGTCCAAAATTAGTTTTAGCTTAAAATTTTGAAAAAAATCAATTGATTTTGTATGTGCTTCCGGTGTGTAACTGACACTTAATATGCTATTAATCAAAGCGAGATTAAAGATAAAAACATGCCATGTGACATCTATGTCCGGAACTTAGTGATCTTTATTTAAAGGGGACCGTTCTCGTTCTGACAGAAAGTGAAGAAAAGTCCTGGAATTTGTAGAAGAGCGAAAAATCATTTCTGAGGCGTTATTCTCCCAGTTGGCAAAGAAGAGTTTTATTCATAAAGACCTTTTTTTCTTTCTTTATTATTTCACCTATTGTTTCAATAGACGAGTTTCCAATTGGTGAATTTTCCCGGAAAATTTTGCCGTCACAATATTGATTTTCGGACGTCACAATGTTGCGTGACGTAATTTACTGCGATTTACCTGGGGATCAATCGGGGCAATTCATTCATGAAATGAAATTGGAAATTCGTCTATTGTCCTCACACCAGTTTTGTATTTTCCATATATATCATTTGCATCTTGTTAAATTTCCTGCTTGTTTGTTTTCCCGTTACTGTGAGGGTAAGCCGCGGAACTCGCAGGATGCCTAGATTTTATATTATCTTTTCTCAAACAGGTATTTTACGAAAGGTTATGGAGTAAATGAACATTAGACAATAACACATATGTTTACTCCAACTGCAATAATTTTAATGAGCTGTATGGCCATTTCGGAAATTAATTCCTCATCAGCAGCACTAGAACCCAAAGAAAGGAAACCCATAATTTCAAAAAAAGCACAAAACCAAACGATATCCGTATAATCAGTAATATCAAATATTGCTAAGGACTAAACTACTATGGAGGGAGTTAATCCTTAGGTTTTAGAACAAATGTGCTGAACGTATCTGTTTGTACCTTCAATATCAAATTTGTGACCTTCTCTAGAAATAGAGCATTTGTTCCTTTGAAATAACGGGCAATACCAAATTCGGTCCCATCTGAAGATTTAAGAATGAATTTGTTCACTGAACTGCTTTTCTTTCCTTTCAACATTCTGATTTCCAACATGGAAGTATCATCAGACCATGTATTCTCCCCTTTTCTATAAGTTTAACCCAAGCTGCATACAAATTTAATAAAGCTGCCAAGTCGAACTCGGAGGCGTAATAACAAATTTTATTTAAGAGGGCCAATTAACCAGTTTTTTCAGTCTGACTTATTTTACAATTATGATAATTTCCAACTCACCGGTACAGAAACAACGGCAGTAGAATACCGAAGGAAACAAAGGAGTAATTTACAAAAATCGAAGTCCAAAGACACGGCCAAAACGAGAACATAGAAAACAATGACACAATGACAGATACAAAGCACAGAAATAGAAATTACAACATTCAAAACAAAGGCACTCATAGTGTGAACTCCAGTGAAACTGAGAGTGACATCAGGTGCTCCGGAAGGGTAAGCATGTCCTGCTCTGTTAACAGCACCTGTCACACTGTGAGTGATTCAATCCGGGAAAATGTCAAAGTCGGTAGTCAATTCCGGCAAGACGTGAATCTAGCTGAAAATGTCCACTTTCATTTGGGATACTGACACGTCATATCTGTCAATGATGTTATGGTGACGGCCATAGAATTTCTTGAGTGATGAAATCAACATAGGTTGAACAAATCCCTGACTAAGCAGCTTTTGAGAGTGTTTTTGCTGTTTGATTAAAGGGAAGCTGATAAAAATCTACAGCTTTCTTGTTAGTAAATTCAAATTTCAATTCTGATAGAGGCCAACTGATCATGTGGCCTATCGATACCAGATTTCACTTCTTTGTGCTTAGAATGTTTGTATTTGTGCTTCTGTAAATATTTTTTGATAGAGTCATTATCAGAATACGAGTCCGAATTAGATGACCGAAGAAGAATCAGAACCTAAGCCAGAAGAAGAATTATTATTGATATAAATACATTTTTTCATTTGTTTATCTACTAGTTTTTTAACTGTTTTATCCAATCTTAAATGATCAATGTCCATATTTTCACTTTTGACTTTGCGACTGTCACTACCTTTGTCTTTGTCTTTTCCCCTTGTCTGTATTTTTCTCCTGCTCTTCCAATTCCTTCAATTCGGCCATCTTCTTATCTATTTCTTCTTTCAAGGCTTCTTTCTTTCTTCTGGCATTGACACTCTTTTCCCGTTCTCGAATTTCTTTCAATTTCATCAACAATTCTTTGCTTTCTTCATCTGATGAGTGACTGTCCGATTCATCCAGAAATAAACTCATGTGTTCCTTGAATTCGGTGAAATCTGTGTCAGTCATCGAGTTTCTCTTCTCCTCTGGCTCTGCCTTCTCTAAATCCACTGTAGCCTCTTCACCCATTTTTCCCAAGTTATGGAGATTCGCGTAATTGATTGCACGTTTTCAAAGCCGCGAATAAATGTTTCGCTCGCTAATAAATCAAACATCAAAAATCAAACGAAGAAAAATTTCAAATGTGCCGCAAACAAAGGGTATATATATATGTGACCTGTGTGTAAGCTAGCAAGTAATGAGATGAAATATATGAGAACCAGGAAGTAAACAGAGGTACACGTGGCTATTATTTAATTTCAGACAAAAATAACACATTAATTAAGTTCAAGATTTTCTAAATCGATTTTCGCATGATTTTCGCACTGTTAAAAAGCCATCTTTATTTTTATGTCTCCTTTTTATTGCCATTGATAAAGAGCATAAGCTCCAACGTTTGTTTCTATTATTATCTTTTTCATATTTTAATTACATAAATTTTTGAATATGTGTTTTTGTTGTGTTGTGTTAAACAGATATCCTTTTAGATTCAGAGTTTGCATTTAAATTTCTCATGATTTATTTGGACACATTAATTTTGATTCAGGTTTTTTTTTTCTTTTTTTTTTTTTGAAAATGACAGTAATATCGAATGTTCAAATGAAAAATATACAAATCAAGGTATTAAGAATCTAACACCAGGGGAAGTGTGAGAGGGGACTTAATCTCGGACACACTAGGGTAAGATTTCTAATATCCGACGAAGCTTGCTGTATCAGAGATGATTGAAATTCTAAACGAGGAGTTTTTATTTCGCACTGCATTCAACTTAAAATTTACTACATCCACACAGAAATATCGTCCCTTAGTCGTCTGTTTATACAAGGAATTGCGTCCTTTTTTGTCATATAATCTGGGATGTACACCCGAGCGCGCCACTATTAAAGGTGAAGTTTCTGAAAATCAGGCACATGAAGCAATAATAATTTTTTTTTTTTTTTTTTTTTTTTAACTTTCATTTAATCCTACTTATTTAGACAAATAGAATAAAAAAGATAACAGGAAACACCTACAATGGCCGAAAAACATAGTCACATGCCACAAAGTAACAAGAAATTGCACAAGAAAAAAACACAATAAAACACAAAGACAAATGTAAACAACGATAGGGACTCGGGACAGCCGGACTTGATACGGGCACTAGCAAAGGCCATCGGTAGGGTTATACAGAATTATGGGTACGAAAACCTACCCTTTCTCTATCCCGTTTCCCTAAAGTATAATAAACATTAATCTATATATAAATAACATACTTATTCAGTTCAAGATATTGAAGACATTGGAGATGTTGATTTAGTTCAAACTGTTGATGACTGCAATGGAAAATGCTGGAGTGTCGACCTTGATATTGACAATGGAGACAAAGTTGAAGATATTGGCACAGAAGATGATGAAATTGAAGTTGTTGGAGAAGTTGATGCCCACACTGGAAAATGATGGAATGCTGACTGTGATGCTAATAATGGAGGAATAGTTGACGACGAAAGAGACAATTGAAATGACGATATTGATTCATTTGATGATGTCGATGACCAAAACAAAAAATGCGACCGTGATGTTAACAACCGAGGCAATGTTGAAGATATTGGTGCATATAAAGATTTAGTTGAAGATGTTTAGCTAGTCAATGCTGAATAACAAGATGTTTCCGATGTTTCATTTTCTAAGGTTATTTAACTTTCAAATTATTCGTTAAAGCCTCTAAGGTTTCTGATAGTTTAAAAATATTTTTTGGGGTGCTCGCTCTTTCAGAATTACTTTTCTATTTTTAATTTGAGTTTTAAGTGCTTCAATTTTGTCATTTTTAAATTGTAGAGAGTTCAAAAAATTTAGTATTTCGTCAACTGCTTTTCATTTTTCTCCATATTAAGCATCATTTTTCCATTCTGCTTACCTCTTCCTTTTTTCTCTTTAATTTCTCTCTTCCACTTTTCTATTATTGGTCTTATGATAATGAAGGTTTTTATCCATATGCTCTAATTTTAAATTTTCGGACAGTTTTCTAGCATTAATGATTATTTGGGATTTATCCTCATCTGATTTTCCTTTAAGGCCATTAGAAGCATTATTGTTGCTATATAAAAATCTGCTATTAAGAGTAGATGTAGGCATGTAAGGAGAAACATTTTTTTTTGTCTGTCGAGTTGTGTCATTAAACGTTCCAAACCAATATTGTTAGGTGGAGTTGATTTCGTTTCTTCAAATAATTGAGTTGTTGGATTGTTATGCATGTACTTTTTGGATGGTAGATAATCGCGAAATAACTTTATTCATTTGTTATATAAGCTGACACTCATCTTCATGGTGATTAGGAGCAACGATTCGTCTGTTTTGTTTTCAGTGTGCAATGAATGATGACATAATGGTGATCCCAACTGATCATTCTTTTATGCTGCAAGTAACGTCATCAAGAAGTTGATGTTCTGGATTTAGAATTTTTAATGGTTCAACAGAAAATTCCTTTAATTTATCAATAAGACAGCTCTATATTGGTCTTACTTGTAATGCAGACTTGTCCGATGCAGCAATTTTTAAAAATACGGTGTGGTTAGTTTTTAAACAGAAAAATCCCAAAGCTTTGCAAAATTGACAGTACTATTTTATTCCTAAGCATCAGAAGAATTCCAGATTGAAGAAGGTTGAACACTTTTTATGAAATGGTAATCACTTTTTATTCAAAGGTGGCAGCTATCTAAAAATTTTACAGGGATTCTTAAAAATCCCCTTCCTTAGCCATTTCAATCATGTACAAGTAGCAATCAAAAGTCGCTCCAGTTGCCATATCCTCAATAAACAAATGTTGATAATTTTTAAACAAATTAAAAAATTTCACGAAACCCAACTGTTTTAGGTTTAAAAAGGTCCTTTATGTCAACCTCTGTCAAAAGCTTTGCTCATGTCACAAAATATTACCTTAATTTCCTTCCCATTTTCTAAAGCTTTCCCAAAATAGTTCGGCATATTGACTAGTCCATTTATCTCTTAACCCCCTTTAGAGAATCCAGATTAATTCTTTTTAGAATATTATTTTACAATAGGAAATTGATTAATATATGTGTATGCACATCTCTGCATACACTTGAAAAAAATACTTAGTAAAGATTTTCACCTCATAAGCCTTTTTAAATTAAAATTAGTAGACGTTACATTAATCATTTGCCATTTAGTCGGATATATGCCTGTGTTTATGGACAATTTTAAAAGGCTGTTCTCTATCAGCTTTTACAAGTTTTTCGGTTTAATGGACTTCCAAATGTTTTGGTTCGATCTGCACTGATGAGACATAAATTGTCGAAATGCGCATATGCAGAATAACTTCGGTATTTTGTTCTTTGACCTATTCCGCCGTGAGCGGTCCCGGCTTAAGAATAGGCCCGCAGCATCCTCTGAGCTTGGAGTATGAGTCTTCCTAACAGAGGACCCCCAGGGAGCCCCGGGATATAGAAATAGGACCTAGTATCTCCGGCTTGCGGGGTGTGACCCCTCCTAAACGGAGGCTGACCCCGAGGATCCCGGGATATAGAAATAGGA
>MJUU01025528.1:27898-42356 GCA_002080025.1 Modiolus philippinarum
TTTGAAAAGTTCATATAGTAGTCTCTTTTAAATAACCCGGCACCTGAATAGGTTTTCAGGGGCTTTGTCTACAGAGCTGCCGGGCGCGTCCCCAGGTGGTGGATAGGGGAATGCCCTGTCTTTGCGGGGTAGTCAGGTCATAATACGGAAAGCCTGACCGCGAACCATTGTAGCCAAACTGTGTGGAGAAACGCCACGCTCCATGCAGTATAAAGACCCCTTCTATATTTCTCTAAAGAGAGCAGACGCACTGGGTGTCGTATAGAAGGCTAAATTTCCTGCCCCTACCCATTTCTCCCCTTTTCCAGTGGCAATCAAAAGTCGTTGCCCCGGTTGTCCCTTCCACCTTTATTTCTTTCTTCTTTTACTTACAATTTGTTTTGAATTGATTAACTTGTTCTCGTCCTGATATAGCTGAAATATTGCTCATTGGACGTTAAACTCTAACTAATCAATTAATCAATCTTTTAAATAACAAAATACAATAAATACCCAAGTTGCATAAAACACGGTAAATTTTGTTATGCTGTACACGTGTTTTAAGGAGTAACCTCTCATCAGCTGCATTAAAATCAAACAATACGGAAAGCCATAATCCAAAAGTAGTAAAAAAATACTGATGTCACTGTTAATTAAGTTGCATATCTCCATTTCGACAACATGTCTCTTCATTAATAAAATCAAAATATTCCGAAGACTATAAACACAGATAAAATATTCCACCAATATTGCCTTACTGCGACGTTGTCGTATGAGATTTTAAAGTCTATGGAAACTGGAAGTCCCGCTTCCGGTTTTCGCTATGTTAACTTCCGGCGTGAGAATTGCAAGTTCCGGAAATGCGAAAGTGCGGGAAACCTCTGTTTTATTCAAACTGCGATGTGACATCTCACAATATTTTGCGAATCATTAAATTTTCTTAATTACAAGAAGCACTGTTGGTCTTAATTTTCTGTCAGATTTAATTATGTATGTAAGTGCTTCCAGTTTAGCGAAAATGAAAGTACATCACGTTTGTCAGTAGTGATTTTATCAGGAAAGAAACAATGCATGGAAGTAAATTATAGAACTTTTGTATTTCTATAGAAATATGTAAAATATGGCTCAAACTTCTTGGCTGTGATAAAAGTTGCAATGAAAAATAATGACCCCGAATGGTAAGATCTAGATTCTATATGGGCTGGTTTACTTGAGTCTAGCAAATTTCATAACTATGATAAAATTCTGTTGAAGAATTCTGACCATAAATTGTTATTTTTTAGTTGGTTGGGTCATAAAATGTCATTCTGACCTTATGCTTGTATATTTCATGGATGTCGACATAGTCGCTATTCATAATTATGACCATATTTGGCTATCTGTGCTCAGGTTGAGACATTAAAATGCCATTCTGACCTGAGGCTAGCAGATTTCATGGCTGTGGAAATAGATGCTATTTATAATTATGACCATTTATGGCTATCTATGGTCAGTTTGGGTAATAAAATATCATTCTGACCTCATGCTTGCAGATTTCATAGCTGTGGAAATAGTTCCAATTAATCATTTTTACCAATTAGGTCTATCTATGGTCAAGATGGGTGATTACATGTAATTCTGATTTCTTGCTTGCAAATTTCATGGCTGTGGAATTAGTTGCGATTAATAATTTTGATCAATTATGGCTATCTATGGTCAAGTTGGGTGATTACATTGATTCTGACCTCATGCTTGCAAATGTCATGGCTGTGGAATTAGTTGCGATTTATAATTTTGATCAATATGGCTATCTATGGTCAAGTTGGGTGATTACATGTAATTCTGATCTCATGCTTGCAAATTTCATGGCTGTGGAATTAGTTGCGATTAATAATTTTGATCAATTATGGCTATCTATGGTCAAGTTGGGTGATTACATGTAATTCTGATCTCATGCTTGCAAATTTCATGGCTGTGGAATTAGTTGCGATTAACAATTTTGATCTATTATGGCTATTTATGGTTAGGGTGGGTCATAAAATGTCATTCTACCTCATGCTTGTAGATTTCATTTTTGCAGAACTAGTTGCGATAAATAATAATGATCAATTATGGCTATCTATGGTCAGGTTGGGTCATAAAATGCCATTCTACCTCATGCTTGTAGATTTCATTTCTGCAGAACTAGTTGCGATAAATAATAATGATCAATTATGGCTATCTATGGTCAGGTTGGGTCATAAAATGTCATTCTGACCTCATGCTTGCAGATTTCATGGCTTTGGAAATAGTTGCGATTAATAATTATGATCAATTATGGCTATTTATGGTCAGGGTGGGTCATAAAATGTCATTCTACCTCATGCTTGTAGATTTCATTTCTGCAGAAGTAGTTGCGATAAATAATAATGATCAATTATGGCTATCTATGGTCAGGTTGGGTCATAAAATGCCATTCTGACCTTATGCTTGCAGATCTCATGGCTGTGGAAATAGTTGCGATTAATAATTTTGATCAGTTATGCCTATCTATAGTCAGGTTGGGTAATAAAATGCCTTTCTGACCTTATTCTTGCAGATTTCATGGCTGTGGAAATAGTTGCGATTAATAATTTTGATCAAGTATGGTTATTTATGGTCAACTTGGGTGATAACATGAACATGAGCTTATGCTTGCAGCCTCTGAGCTTGGAGTAGGAGCCATCCTAACAGAGGACCCCGAGGGAACCCCGGGATATAGAAATAGGACCCAGTATCTCCGGCTTGCGGGGTGTGACCCCTCTTAAACGGAGGCTGACCCCGAGGGTCCCGGGATATAGAAATAGGACCCATTCCGTGGTTGTGCGGGATTAATAAATACACAACCCATCTTTCGGATGGGATGTAAACTCAGGTCCACGTGTTGGGAGAAATGCCACGCTTCCTGCACGTTAAAGAACCCTTGTAGCAAGCTCTTTTTGGGGTGGTCCGTAGGCGATCGGCTACAAGGCTAAATTCCCCGCCCTTGACGATTTCACCCTACTTTTCCAGTGGCAGTCAGANATGGTCTTCCAAACGTTTAGATTTTATCTGCACTGAAGAGACATAAGTTGTCGAAATGCGCATATGCAGAAAATAAATTCACAGTAACTTCGGTATTTAGTTAAATGATCAAGTATGGTTATTTATGGTCAACTTAGGTGATAACATGAAACATGAGCTTTCATGGCTGTAGAAAAAGTTGTGATTATAATAATGATCTATGGTGAAGATGGGTCATAAAATGTGACTATTTAAGTTCTGTGTAGGTTGGTTTAATAATGTCCTTAGCTTTTTCTCAAAACATTTCTATAACCACAAAATACTGCAAGACAGAGTCACAGGATTTCAAGAAAATAGAAACATATGAAATGTATATTTTATTATTTATTCAGCAATGATTTGAAATATTAAATACTACAAACAATTCGGTAATTTGCATTCAATTTTTTTTCTACAAAGAAATTCCCTGACACCCCCCCCCAACACACACACACAGACACAGTAAAAACAAAAAACCCGTCTTGTTGATGTGTCTCTGACTATTGATTGTTAAATGGTGAATACATGTTGCAATTTTTTTAATAATGTTGTATCTCCAGATTTTTCAGTCAATTTACTGCAAAACTAAATCGATCCCCGCTAACTCCGTCGGCAACTTCTTTTCTCGATAGCTAATTATTGCCTTGTCATGTTAAAGTTTTTAACAGTTTAATAAATATTTTATTCGTATAATCCTAATCTAACGTCAGATTAATCTATATAGAAAGCATATTTTAAAATATTTCGGCCGTACATCGTATACTTTAAAATCTCATAGACCCCGTATGAAATCTGCAAGTACATGACCAAACCGGAACCGGAACTTGCAGTTTTCATAGACTTTAAAATTTCATACGACATCGGTATGCCTGTTATGATTTTGGTTCGCTTTACCGTATGATAAAATTGATTAAAAACCTACTAAAAATAACGGCGTTTTGCATTTGCGCCGATTTGCATTTCATCTGCGCCGATTTTTTCTTTCATTTGAGCCGATTTTTTCTTTCATTTGCGCCGATTATTTACTGGTTAACTCAGGTCAATAATAGGTAAATATATTTCATTTGTTTAAACTCCATCGCTGAATGGCAAAAATGTCGCTAAAAGCTCTTGGGATTGAAAATAAAATACACAAATTAATAAAAGTGGAATCGAAATCCACAAGCATATGTAGTCTTCCATCTTTACATACATCAGTGCTGATTGGTACAGTACATTCATTACAGTTTATACAATATGAAAATGATTTAGCAATATTGAACCAATATCTTCATTGTATTGTTGAGGTTTTTATTTCTTTATTTTTGATTTAAACTTTTATGCCAAATTTCCAACTTCGACTCAGAATTTTCAACTTTTTCCTTTTCCAAAATAAATGTAAACTCAATAACAAAATATCGAAATGCAGTTTGTTTTTGTACGGGGCAAATGAAAAATTGGAAATTTATAAAATCGGCGCAAATGTCATATGCCCGAAAATAAATATCAAAATAATTTTTTGGCAAAAATGTAAATATTATGTATAAAGAATATAGTTTTGTGTCCTTTGTGCTGATACGATATCCTTTTGTGGTCCATCCTTTAGGTCCTTTGCGGTGTTTTTAGAGACCCTGAAGAAATCATTTTTAATAGAAAACGATATGTCTGTGTGCATCTATTTGTGCTATCATCAAACCCCCTGTTTTTTGTGTGTGTATATTTCATCAATTTCGGGCAATTTTGGTGTGGGGGTAATTTCCTATATATTGCTATACAGGTATACAGGGACGTGCGGCAAATTTGGGCGTTTATTTGACAAAGTCTAGATTTTGGGGCCAATTTTTGGTAAGAATATTAATTTCTAGCATCAAGTTATCTGTCCAAATTTCAAGATAGTTAAGTTTTCTAAGACAGAAGAGCAGCGACAAAAACTTTTCCAGAAATTTATTACGGACAGTAAATACGCAATTTCTGCTACTAGTATTCAGTCTCGATTTCGAGGTTCCAAAACCCCAAAGTCTGGCGAGAAAACCAAATCAAAATAAAAGGCCTCGCACAATTAAGAGATGTCCAAGATACCAGTGCTAAACAAAAACTGTGCAATTTCGTATAAAAAACTTAAGTAAAGTTTTGTTATTGATTGTTATTGAAATTATAATGTAATAAAATATGTTAAAATCTATCAAAGATTTTATTTTCTCCTCGAATTACTTGAACCTTCACCTTTACCTGTTTACATAGATATACATGTAATTAGATGATTATATAATTATCTCACTTTTGTTTATTGACGTTGTTAGTCTTCACGGTCGATTAACCCCACATGCAGCGGCACGTGCCACACACGTAAATTAAAATGACAAATAACTCAAAAGTTTTTATTTCAAACTACAATTTTTTTACACATATCTAAATACAACTCAAGACTTTCAAACTGTACGTCCTTTGTACAAAAAAAAAAATAACGGTAAATGGTCCTGAGTAAACATTTCAGGTCCTGAGTGCACTCAGGAGTCCTGTGCGGTGTTTAGACGTGCCGGTCAAAACAACCTTTCAAAAATACATTATCTTCGAGAAATGTAACTCAAATGCAGTTTTACAGAAATAATTTAATCGTTTAATTAGCGATGAAAGTAGTAAGGACTTGTGGTATGGTCTTAAAACAAGCTAATATATGTTAACAAATAGTTAAAAATTGAAAAAAAACTGAAGTGCCATTGCAAAAACTTCACAGATGGGGTATCAAAGATGTTAGTGGTAAGGAAATAATTATTGGAAATTCACCATTTCAGTTACTGAGAAATTTCGTTGCAAAAAATTACAAACAAATTAACAAAAAACAAAAACAAAAAAAAAACCAAACAAATAATTATAAAAAATCAGTTTTGGAGGAAATGTTCTCTTGGAATGGGTTCCAGCCCATGTTCTTAGATATTTGTTGTATTTGTGGAATTATTCCAAGTGGATATACAGTTGTATTCAAAACCAGGATTATATATTTTGTTTGCTAAGATAACTTTCAACTATTAAAATATTTGAAATCAGCTGGTCCAGATTGTGTCTCTACAGAGTCCATCAAAGCAGGCACAAACTTTTCAGGGGACAATATATACAGTTTGGAAAAATCTTGGATGAAACTGAGAGAAAGTACATTACTTTCGGTTTCAAGTAAAATCCTGAAGAAATTACTGCTTGAAAGAATGAAGTCGGCTGATTTTAGACAAAATTGATCTTTCAAGGAGCAAGTGACCATACTGATTATCATCAAAGATCAGTCTGCAAAGTAGAACTCATCGCATATATATGCTTTGTGGAATTTGAAAAAAAGCTTTTGATGGCATTGATAGATCATCACTTTGGAAACTCTTACATAATCATGATGTCGAGAAAAAATTATAAGATTGCCATATGAACCTAGCACCTGAGAAGTTATCCAAAAGAACAACCTTAGAGCTATTTTAAATTAGAGTTATTAAAATGTTTCAATTAATTAAATTAACCAGATGTAGTTGAAGATGCCATGCGATTAACTCTTTAGAAACTTATCTTTATTGTTAAAATTTATTTGTCACTTATCAGTTCAACTGTATCAAAATTATGGACATAGTTGAATCTTCTTTTTTGTACAGTTTTATTGCCAAAACTTGCAAATTTTAGTGATAAAAGATAACTATCCTATGTATAGAGAGAGAAAGTAAATTCACAGTAACTTCGGTATATAGTTATATATATGTTGTGTACAAGTTACAATTTTGTACATGTTATAACTTGTATGACCCAAAGATACAAGTTATAACATGTACAAATGTAGCCTGTACACGCACGTTAAAACATGTACAAAAATGAGACAAATTTTGATTTCAACTTGTACCATTAAAAAAAAATCTTATATATTATTTTTTGAAAGGAAAGAAGTGCAAATTCATAATAAAAATATTGAAAATGCGTTTGAAATGTGTTTGAAAAACAGTTGAAAAGGAGGAAGCTAAAAAGGGCGGGAAAATATTTCCGTACTTTTTCTTGTATAAAAATCAATTAAAATTCATAATAAATAAATAAATGATTCACACCTGTTTTCATCTTGAATATTATATTATATGTCTTTGTCGAGTGATAGCCAATTTCGTCTTAATGATAACAGGATTAATGCAGTAAAATATTCTCATTTTACATAGTTTCAATAGGACGACAATGGCAAGTTATTTTAAATAAATATCTCAGAAATAGATCCTTAACTCAGTGCTACACAGAAATAATCAAAATTTTGAACTGGAACTTTATGCTACAAGAAATCGCGAAAGCGAGATTTAGGGATAGTGTTTCCGCCGAATACGAAACGTATTACCTATCAAACATAGTCCTAGCTCATTTAAGTATACAAAATAGCAGCCTACATAGAGTGCATACAGCAGACTCACTGGTGGTCGTATAGAAGGCTAAATTTCCTGCCCCTACCCATTTCTCCCCTTTTCCAATGACAATCAAAACTCGTTGTTTCGGTTGTCCCTTCCAACTTCATTTATTTCACTTGTAATTATTTATATTGATTAACTTGTTTTGATCATGATACAGCTGAAATATTGCTCACTGGACATTAAACTCTTTCAATCAATAGAGTGCATCCACATTGATTTGAACATTTGAAGCTTTTTAGAAGGTCAAAATGGTTCCCATCATTAATGCATGAGATACGAGATCAGAGGAAGTTTTAATGAGTGGTGTTATATTGATTTTTTTTCTCGTATTTTCTGTAGTAAGTTAGAGAGTTATGATACTGGCTTTATTCATTTTCTTACGATAATTATTTCTAAATAATTTTTGAAGTTACGATGACCCGATATTGGCGTTACGACGATCTTCCCTATTTCGTAAGTTGTCGATTTCTCCAAAACGGATGAATGTTGATTAAAAGCATGTTAATAGTTTATTACTGGTCAAAAGACCTTTGCAATGGCTTAGTATGGTTGCGTGTCATTGAGTATTAAATGAATAAAACGGGAATGTTAATCTGACCACTTTTTCAAGTCGCCATTTTGGGATCGTAGTAATTGCAGTTACGATAATCCGCTTCTAGACAGTGATTAATAGTATTTCTCAAGAAATTTATAGG
Organism: Modiolus philippinarum; assembly: GCA_002080025.1. Taxonomy (NCBI): domain Eukaryota; kingdom Metazoa; phylum Mollusca; class Bivalvia; order Mytilida; family Modiolidae; genus Modiolus; species Modiolus philippinarum. Next base: position 36,006 of record MJUU01025528.1, read on the forward strand.
TCGATATCCAGATTTCATAGATAAATATTCAATTCCAATTTCCAAATTTATTGAAGACGGTTTTGTTTAAGACATACAGTTTTGGCTTCTGTCTTTGGGTCACTTTGGTGTGACCTATACACCGAAGGACAAAAAATGTTACTATGATGACACAAGTCTCGTATATCGAACGACAAAAACATTTACCTGTATGACACAAGGCAATGTTATACCAATATAATGGCTTTGACATTAAACACATTCTTTGCACACAGAAGCTATAGTTAGTCATCATATAAAGTTGTCAAGGATTGAACAGACGCATGCGAATCGCAGTAATGAATTATAGTTCACAGTAACTTCGGTATTTAGTTATATATATAGTGGAACGACATAATTGTCAGTTGAACGATGGTCAAAACAACCTTTCAAAAATACATTATCTTCGAGAAATGTAACTCAAATGCAGTTTTACAGAAATAATTTAATCGTTTAATTAGCGATGAAAGTAGTAAGGACTTGTGGTATGGTCTTAAAACAAGCTAATATATCTTAACAAATAGTTAAAAATTGAAAAAAAAACTGACGTGCCATTGCAAAAACTTCACAGATGGGGTATCAAAGATGTTAGTGGTAAGGAAATAATTATTGGAAATTCACCATTTCAGTTACTGAGAAATTTCGTTGCAAAAAAATTACAAACAAATTAACAAAAAAAAAAAAAACAAAAACAAAAAAAAAAACCAATAAAAACAAAACAAATAATTATAAAAAATCAGTTTTGGAGGAAAAGTTCTCTTGGAATGGGTTCCAGCCCGTGTTCTTAGATATTTGTTGTATTTGTGGAATTATTTGAAGTGGATATACAGTTGTATTCAAAACCAGGATTATATATTTTGTTTGCTAGGATAAGTTTCAACTATTAAAATATTTGAAATCAGCTGGTCCAGATTGTGTCTCTACAGAGTCCATCAAAGCAGGCACAAACTTTTCAGGGGACAATATATACAGTTTGGAAAAATCTTGGATGAAACTGAGAGAAAGTACATTACTTTCGGTTCCAAGTAAAATCCTGAAGAAATTACTGCTTGAAAGAATGAAGTCGGCTGATTTTAGACAAAATTGATCTTGCAAGGAGCAAGTGACCATACTGATTATCATCAACGAAGAGTCTGCAAAGTAGAACTAATCGCATATATATGCTTTGTGGAATTTGAAAAAAGCTTTTGATGGCATTGATAGATCATCACTTTGGAAACTCTTACATAATCATGATGTCGAGAAAAAATTATAAGATTGCCATATGAACCTAGCACCTGAGAAGTTATCCAAAAGAACAACCTTAGAGCTATTTTATATTAGAGTTATTAAAATGTTTCAATTAATGAAATTAACCAGATGTAGTTGAAGATGCCATGCGATCAACTCTTTAGAAACTTATCTTTATTGTTAAAATTTAATTGTCACTTATCAGTTCAACTGTATGAAATAACTAAATACCGAGGTTACTGGGAATTTTCTTTCTGCATATGCGCATTTCGACAACTCATGTCTCTTCAGTGCAGATAAAATCTAAACGTTTGGAAGACCATATACTCAAATATATTTAAAAACTGATAGAGAACAAATAACCAATATAATCTAAATGTAAAGCCAAAATTAGCTAAGGACAGAGCTGTGCATGAGGGAGATACTCCTTAGTTTTCAACAAAATTTACAAAAATTAAGATATTGTAATGTCCCAAAAATAATCGGCTTTCGGGTCAGTACCGAAGTACTGACTACTGGGCTGGTGAATACCCTCGGGGACTAACAGTACACCAGCAGTGGCATCGACCCAGTGGTTACAAATAACTAAATACCGAGGTTACTGTGAATTTTTTTCTGCATATGCGCATTTCGACAACTTATGTCTCTTCAGTGCAGATAAAATCTAAACGTTTGGAAGACCATGTACTCAAATATATTTAAAAACTGATAGAGAACAAATAACCAATATAATCTAAATGTAAAGCCATAAAAATATGAAAATTATGGACATAGTTGAAACTTGTTTTTTGTACAGTTTTATTGCCAAAACTTGCAAATTTTAGTGATCTTTTATCCTACATGTATGTATAGAGAGAGAAAGTAAATTCACAGTAACTTCGGTATATAGTTATATATATATGTTGTGTACAAGTTACAATTGTGTACATGTTATAACATGTACAAAATTTCCGTACATGTTATAACTTGTATGACCCAAAGATACAAGTTATAACATGTACAAATGTAGCCTGTACACGCACGTTAAAACATGAACAAAAATGAGACAAATTTTGATTTTAACTTGTACCATTAAAAAAAATCTTATATATTATTTTTTGAAAGGAAAGAAGTGCAAATTCATAATAAAAAATATTGAAAATGCGTTTGAAATGTGTATGAAAAACAGTTGAAAAGGAGGAAGCTAAAAAGGGCGGGAAAATATTTCCGTACTTTTTCTTGTATAAAAATCAATTAAAATTCATAATAAATAAATAAATGTTAATCGGTTTTCAGGGGCTTCGGATACAAAGCTGCCGGGCGCGTCCCCAGGTGGTGGATAGGGGAATGCCCTGTCTATGCGGGGTAGTCAGGTCATAATACGGAAAGCCTGACTGCGAACCATTGTAGCCAAACTGTGTGGAGAAACGCCACGCTCCATGCAGTATAAAGACCCCTTCTATATTTCTCTAAAGAGAGCAGACGCACTGGGTGTCGTATGGAAGGCTAAATTTCCTGCCCCTACCCATTTCTCCAATTTTTCAGTGGCAGTCAAAAGTCGTTGCCCAGGTTGTCCCTTCCACCTTTATTTCTTTCTTCTGATACTTTCATTAACTTGTTCTCGTCCTGATATAGCTGAAATATTGCTCATTGGACGTTAAACTCTAACTAATCAATCAATCAATCATCTTGAATATTATATGTCTTTGTCGAGTGATAGCCAATTTCGTCTTAATGATAACAGGATTAATGCAGTAAAATATTCTCATTTTACATAGTTTCAATAAAACGACAATGGCCAGTTATTATAAATAAATATCTCAGAAATAGATCCTTAACTCAGTGCTACACAGAAATAATCAAAATTTTGAACTGGAACTTTATGCTACAAGAAATCGCGAAAGCGAGATTTAGGGATAGTGTTTCCGCCGAATACGAAACGTATTACCTATCAAACATAGTCCTAAGTCATTTAAGTATACAAAATAGCAGCCTACATAGAGTGCATACAGCAGACTCACTGGTGGTCGTATAGAAAGCTAAATTTCCTGCCCATACCCATTTCTCCTCTTTTCCAATGACAATCAAAACTCGTTGTTTCGGTTGTCCCTCCAACTTCATTTATTTCACTTGTAATTATTTATATTGATTAACTTGTTTTGGTCATGATACAGCAGAAATATTGCTCACTGGACAATAAACTCTTTCAATCAATAGAGTGCATCCATATTGATTTGAACATTTGAAGCTTTTTAGACGGTCAAAATGGTTCCCATCATTAATGCATGAGATACGGGATCAGAGGAAGTTTTAATGAGTGGTGTTATACTTATATTGATTTTTTTTTCTCATATTTTCTGTAGTAAGTTAGAGAGTTATGATACTGGCTTTATTCATTTCTTACGATAATCATTTCTAAATAATTTTTGAAGTTACGATGACCCGATATTGGCGTTACGACGATCTTACCTATTTCGTAAGTTGTCGATTTCTCCAAAACGGATGAATGTTGATTAAAAGCATGTTAATAGTTTATTACTGGTCAAAAGACCTTTGCAATGGCTTAGTATGGTTGCGTGTCATTGAGTATTAAATGAATAAAACGGGAATGTTAATCTGACCACTTTTCAAGTCGCCATTTTGGGATCGTAGTAATTGCAGTTACGATAATCCGCTTGTCGACAGTGATTAATAGTATTTCTCAAGAAAAAATAGGTCGATATCCAGATTTCATAGATAAATATTCAATTCCAATTTCCAAATTTATTGAAGACGGTTTTGTTTAAGATACTTTCAACTGACGTTTGTCTTTAGGTCATTGTGGTGTGACCTATACACCGAAGGACAAAAAATGTTACTATGATGACACAAGTCTCGTATATCGAACGACAAAAACATTTACCTGTATGACACAAGGCAATGTTTTACCAATATAATGGCTTTGACATTAAACACATTCTTTGCACACAGAAGCTATAGTTAGTCATCATATAAGCGATAAGCGTTGATGCATCAAAAACCCGGTTTCACCAACCACTTATAAAATGTCCGTACCAAGTTGGGAATATGGTGGCTTGCTTAAAATGTTATGTGTTGGGTTGTGTGTTTTCGATACTGTCAGACGTTTTACGAATTTTCCTTACTGGTCTATCCCTCTAATGGCTTCGGGCTTTTGTTGTCACTTTTATCTATATATGATTCAAGAATCGCTTGTCCTAAAGTATAACTGAAATTGAACATCATACTAAAATTGTCCTTTTCGGCAAATGTCATATCCAAGATACATATACCAATCGACGTATTTTTGACGAACCAAAAAATATTCAGCAAAAATTCATAGTCAATTTTGATAAGTCCACATAGCTGTTATAGTGCTGAAATTTGGGTTCTGAACAAAATGTAAACATGCTTGATCCCAACTGATGATTTGGTACAAATGAAAATGTCTAATCTGAATCCTTTTCACTTCAAATTCAAGTTACAAATGATAGAAAACCATACTGATAGTTAGGATCTGAGAGTTTCCTCTCGCAAATACCCGTTAACAGAAAACTCCATTTTGGACAATAAAATACTACCTGGAGACTGTAAGGTAAAGCTATTTATTTTTGACGCCAATCTAACAAGGAATGTTTAAAATCAATATTAAAATTACCAGAAGTTTCGTATGCGTCTGCCTTGTTCCGCTGCTATTGGTTCCGACAGAAAATCATGGATTTTACACCCTGAAAATTTGTATAAGATCCAACAAAAACACCTTTACTGACATAAATGCATTAGAATTGTTGATTAATGTTTTAGAAACATTGTTATAACCGATATGTGATAGTAATGATTTTATCAAAAAGAAATATTTCAATGATCGGCCTGATCAGCAAAAAGCTTCTTTTGATCAATCTTTTTCTGTCAAAACTACTCAATTATCTATATAAATACTTATCATTCTCAACGAATAAATAATCACGATATATATGAAATACTTGTGTTTACAATTCTACGTAAGGAATCAGAAAGGTGCCCCGTTTGATCCATGCTCACCAAGTAATAGCTGCAAATTATCTTAACAAAGCTAACAGTTAAGTTACAAAACTTGATGAAGTATGATGACAAGTATAGGAAAAAATAACAGTGGCAGAAAAGTACAATCACATGCTACAATCTCCTAGGGAACTGCACAAGAAAAAATACTAAAAGACAAAAGACAAACATAGCTTGGGATGGCCGGACTTGATACCGTCACCAGCAAGAGTTAGCATTAAGGTTAAACCGGTAAATAGGTACCCAAAGCCCCCTTTTCTCTACCCCGTTTCCCTATAGCATATTTAGGAAAATCAAATTCAAAACGGTAAAGAATCATATTGGATTTCAGTAGACATCATCAGTATTAAAGAGAGGCCAGGTATACCTGTAAAATCTTCAGGTCATTGGATCCAAAAGCCAATTCAACGGAATCATGAAGAATATCCTGTCAATATCCCCTTTTACGGAAGGATTTTTTTTATCACTTATTTACATTTTTAACATTTCCGTAAAATCGAAGGTGTGACATGCCCTAAGTAATAAGCTGTTTAAGAGTCCCATCAAATTTAGATATCAAATATTCATATCATCATGAAATTTCTTAGATGTGGTAAACAATTTATGGAAAGTGTAAAATTGTTGTTAAAGTTTGGATGTGATAGCATGGTTACGCTAACTAAAGTGGTCAAGGATTGAACAGACGCGTGCGAATCGAAGTAATGAATTATGGTTCACAGTAACTTCGGTATTTAGTTATATATATAGTGGAGCGACATAATTGTCAGTTGAACGATGGTCAAAACAACCTTTCAAAAATACATCATCTTCGAGAAATGTAACTCAAATGCAGTTTTACAGAAATAATTTAATCGTTTAATTAGCGATGAAAGTAGTAAGGACTTGTGGTATGGTCTTAAAACAAGCTAATATATGTTAACAAATGGTTAAAAATTAAAAAAAAAACTGAAGTGCCATTGCAAAAACTTCACAGATGGGGTATCAAAGATGTTAGTGGTAAGGAAATAATTATTGGAAATTCACCATTTCAGATACTGAGAAATTTCGTTGCAAAAAATAACAAACAAATTAACAAAAAAAAAAAAA
>MJUU01025528.1:45674-57923 GCA_002080025.1 Modiolus philippinarum
GCCATTTCCATACCCCAAAGTGATTATTTATCAACAAACTTGTTCTCGTCTTGATATAGCTGAAATATTGCTGAGTAGACGTTAAACAATATTCAATCAATCAATCAATCAAGTTGTATTTGTCAAGGTTTCAAGTTGTATTTGTCAAGTATATGCTCTAATTCTGTATAATAAGATTGTACTGTTTCTGTTGATGCACATTTTACTCTGACAATAGAAAGAGATCTGGGTTTAGTAAGATGAAGTTCTAGCCATCGTGACATGAAATTACTATACCAGAAGCGACTAAGAAGTTGACATCTTTCTCTTTTTTTTTCATATGAACAGCAAAATCTCTAGCAAGCTCTAACACCTGAGATCTTGTGTACTAGTATCCATATCCCATATTACACATGTACTTGATGTGCTCTACCAGCTGAGATTCTTCGTACAGAGTAAAGAGTTGGTCTTATCCAGATTTAGAGCTTAGGTTGACACGCTAGTCTATTCTGTCCCCAAGTGTTGTCAGAAAATTTCCATACAATGTAGCTGGTCTATTCTGTTCCACAGTGTTGTCAGAGGAACTCCATACAGTGTAGCTGGTCTATTCTGTCCCCAAGTGATGTCAGAGGAACTCCATACAATGTAGCTGGTCTATTCTGTTCCACAGTGATGTCAGAGGAATTCCATACAATGTAGCTGGTCTATTCTGTTCCACAGTGATGTCAGAGGAACTCCATACAATGTAGCTGGTCTATTCTGTTCCACAGTGATGTCAGAGGAATTCCATACAATGTAGCTGATCTATTCTGTCCCTCAGTGTTGTCAGAGGAATTCCACACAATGTAGCTGCCCTCCTAACAGAAATACCCTCATCTTTATCTGCGTTGTAGGAGTTGACTAACATTATTGGTGAGTATGTTTAATATGTTCTTCGTTTTCTTGAATTGGAGTTTAACTAAAAAATAAATCATATTAAGAACTAGAATACTCATAACTTTGTATATGAATGGCTGGCATATGTTGTTGTTTTTTTTTTAACAACCCTTTTTTTTATTTCTATTTGCTTTTTGTCCCTTTTCCCTTTATTTTGAGTTTTTTCTCTTCAGTTTCATGATTGTCTTCATATGGAATTATTCTATCTGATATTGACCCTTGATGCATTAATTTACTCATATTTTTAAATGCCTCATTAGTTTTTACACTGTTTTAATTTGTTATCATCTTTTATTTAAGAAATAATTCATGGCAGGTATATGGTTTTTGGAAATTTAACCATGGGCTGGGCCTTTATATTCGAATTTAACCCAGAACGTTAACGATTGTTTAAATTTACGAATATAAAGGCCCAGCCCATGGTTAAGTAAGTGAGAACCGAACCGTCAATCAAAAGAACGAACAATCCATGGACAATGGCAACATCGGAAACACTAAGAAACAAGACACCACTTAAGTACGGGACAAAAAAGAAAAATTAAGACACATACAGATGAACAACACGGGCCCTATAAAAACCATGGGTGAGATCAGGTGCATCTCCTGCTTCTTATAAGACACCCGCCGTGTTGAACATGTCAAATCCGGTAGTAAAGTCAAATCCGATAGAGGAAAAACAAACTTCAGTTGCAGAGGGAAAGATCTGTTGTCATCTGGGAAACAATATCCCATAGCGATCCACAAGATCGTGATGTCGACCGTAAAACTTCTGTAGTGATGACATTCAAGTTTTTGGTAACCTACCCTTGCTTAAGTAGTCTATTTGTAAGCAACTGAGTTCTATCAAGGAAGTCACTGTAACGAACACAAGCCCTTGAGTAGCGAATGAGTTGTGAGATGTAAACTCCATATGCTGGTGCTTTTTGAATGTTGCTACAAAGAAACGGGAAGTTGACTATTGGAAAAGTGAAGCCATCGCGTTTGTCATACAGGCTAGTTTGTAATGTGCCCCTGTTGTCAATTTCAAGATGAAGGTCAAGGAACGAAACCGATGTGGAAGTATCTGTAGTATCCTTAATTTCAAGCTCTTTTGGATAAATAAGATGAAGAAAATCACCAAAGCGAGGGTTGTTTAGTGATAAAATATCAGCTATATAACGGAAGCTGAAATTAAAGGACAGTGCCAGTTTTTTGTCTTTATTTTGAAGAAGCCCTTCAATGAATTCAGCCTCATAAGAATGGAGAAACAGATCGGCTAAAACAGGTGCACAGTTTGTGCCTATTGGAAGTCCAATGGTCTGTTGAAAAACAAGCCCTCCAAACTTGACAAATATATTGTCAATCAAAAACTCTAATATTTTTATCACTTCTTCCTCTGTGTATTTTTTCTGTGATTCTGAGTCATATTTCACAAAGTATGCTTGTTCTCTGCCTATGACAATGTACTTATATCTTCGTTCGCCGTTCTTACGGGAGAAACATCTATGAATTATATCTTTCAGCCGAGATTTCAGTTGTTCATGAGGAATGGTAGTATAAAGTGTGGAGAAGTCAAATGTTTTAATGCTGTTGCAATGCAATAATGATCTAGATTTCAGGATGTAAATTTCAATAACCGTATACCTGCCATTAATTATTTCTATTCTAATATGACAGAAAATTTAATTTTCTATTGTAAAGCGACCCAAGAGAGGGCGGATGTCCCATCTCTGTTGCTGTTTGTGTTTATGACGTCACAATACACAATATGGCGTTTTCAAACAAACGCAAGTTCAAAATTCAAATCGAAATCAAAACAATACACATTTACGTGTCTGAATGGCATGATTTAGTTGAAAACTGTTCCTAACCTTTATTTGACGAACAAAATTAAAAACATTGTTGTTTTTCATCCCGTCTACTCATGTTCCAATGTGCAAAATATATGGTTATCGAGTATTAAACTGGTTTACGATTAACAGAGCCATGTTCGAATTATTCAATATCATTTCGTAATTAAAAAAATATGTAAATCAATCCACTCAAATAAACCCGCATGCTACTTTTGTCAATTAACTCAATATTAAATGGGATCTATTTCAAATCATTTAAAAGAAAACACTTGTATGAATTTTGAAATTACATGAGGACCACCTCAATCAATCAATCATTTAGACCCTCATTATTTTTATAACAGTTTTCATTGGTTGATCGATCACGTGGCTCATAATTATTGAGTTGAAGGTGAATTTTGCAGACGGCCACCTGGTTACAAAATATATTGCAAATTGATTGGTTATTCCACTATTTAGTAGTGGTAACAGACAAGTATATTTTTTTCATTGATTTTGTTAAAATCGAATAACTGGTAACGAAGCATTTTCTACCAATATTTAGCATCACTGAAAAGAACGTTACTTATGTGTTTGTAAACTTATGCAAATTTCAGGAAATCCCGTTTGCATACGCCGTGTCCACGAGAATTAGAAACATAAACACAAAGAAACAAAGACATTCAATGGCCGAAATCTCTGTCTCACTGCAAATCGTCTACATCAAGGGTTTAGATATCATAAATTGATAAAAACATTCTCTAAATTTTATTATAAATACATTGTTTAATTAAGAAAATTTGGTCCTACATGCAGGGCTCTTATACAACAGGGCATTTCACATTCAAACTTCTATGGAAATTTCATTTACAAAGCGCATAAATTCAAACATTGTATTGTCCTTCCAAACTTATAAATCCGTTGAATAAACTTTTTCATAAAGGATATGAATACAGCATTGCTGTTAAATCTTTACTTCTGGTTTTTGGTGGCAAAAATATTGATCAGCTCCTAAATGCTTTACACCATAACTAAAATTTAAACAATTTTTCATATTGGCAGTATTTGGCATTGCATAATATCATGTTCATCTTTCATTATTGATGATGTTGTTATACCAAATCTATTTAGAACTATTTCAATTGAAGTTTCATATGTAAGAAGGCTTGATAAAGTCAACGGAAACTATGTCCTTAGCTAGCTGTCAGTAACTGCGAGCATTTGTCCGAACAGTAACCATGTGTATTGTCTTCATGTTTTATGTACTTCATTGTAAGGGTACTCGTCTTGGTAAGTTGGACTTATTCTGGTTTGATTTTTACTGTGAGTCTTTTTGTGTATTTATGTTTAGCCATTCAGTACACAAAGAGGGGAGGGTTTGGACCCAAGAAAACGAGTTTAACCCCACAACAATTTTTGCGCCTGTCGCAAGTCAGGAATATGTTGGTCATTGGCTTGTCCTTGTCTTCTTATAAAATTTTAGTTTCTTTATATTCGGGTTATTGGATGTGGTTTGTTTCCATTGATTTATTCACCTGTTTACCTTTTTTGCGGCCATTTAGGGCTTGCTATACGGTGTGAGGTTCCTCACTGTGTTGAAGACCGTAAGGTGACCCCTAGATGCTTTGTTTTGGGTCGTTTTAACCTGGATATGGGATGTTGTCTCCTTGACAATTAGCCCATTTCCTTTCTTTTTCATATTACATAAATAGGGCACAGAAGAGAAAATTGGACACTCATACAGATTAACAACAGAGACAAGTTAAAGGCCATTGGGGAGATCAAATACACTGGTAGAGTAAGCCTTTACTGTTTCTTAAATTAACCGTATTTTTATGCAACTTGGGTATTTATTGTATCTTATAATACACCTGTCGTGTTGAACATGTCAATGTCTGTAATGAAGTTAAATCCAGTGGAGGAAAAATAAATTGTTAAAGAGATAGATCTGTTGTCATCTGGAAAACTGATACCCTACAGCGGTTCACAAGATACTGATGTTGACCGTAAATCTTCTACAGACTTCAAGCTATTTGTATGTAACATACCCTTGTTTAAATAGCCTTTTATTAGCAAACCAGCCTTATCAAAGCGGTCACTGTATTGAACACAAGCCCTTGAGTAGCAACTGAGTTTGGAGATGTAAACTCCATATGCTGCTGCTGTTTGAATGCTGTTACTAAGGAAAGGGATGTTGACTATTGGAATAGTGAAAGTCGTCGTGTTGTCATACAGCTAGTTTGTAGTCTACATTTGTTTTTAATTTCTAGATAAAGTCAAGGAATAAGGCAGACGTGGAAGTATTGAATTCTTAATTTTGAGCTCTTTTGGATAGTTGAGATGAAGAAAATCACCAAATTGAGGGTTGTTAAGTAACAACATATCATCTATATAACGGAATCTGGAACTAAAGAGTAAACTTCTTAATAAGATAATGAAGCACATCACTGCAATTCGGTTCATTTGTATTATTCACAAAATATTTGTTCTGCTTTACCCAAATTAGCAAACAAAAAATGCACACAAAGTAGTACAAAACTAGAATAAAAACCTAACAGGAAATACCTACAATGCCGGTCCGAAAAACAGTCACATGCCACAATATACCGAGGAACGTCCCAAGAAAACACACACAAATAAAAAGACGAACGTAAACAACGATAGGAACTCGAGACAGTCGGACTTCGTACCGGCACAAGCAAAATTTAGCGTTAGGGTTAAATCGGTTACCTCCCCTTTCTCTGTGCCGTTTCCCTATCGTGAAATAAACATACGAATAAAACCCAAAACGGGTAGACTGCTAACTCCATGACCACGATCTTGAAAAGGAAATGGTACAAAATAATTTTGAAAGATGGGTCAAGAAGTACTCTTCGTTAAACTGCCGGGTACCCCAAGGAGCCTAGTCTGTTGGTAAAACACTGTCGCGCTATGGAAGAAAAATCAAACTCAAAACTCCCAGATGGGTTTGGTAAAGAATCATCTTGTTTTCAGTAGACATCGGCAGCAACGGCGAGAGGCCAGTATGGGTGTAAAAATCTCATGTCTTTGGATCCAAAAGCAAATTTAACGGACACATGCAGAATAGCCTGTCGATATCCCTTGTTGTAGAAAGAATGCAAGTTACGTCCCAGTTTTTCTGGATTTTTAATCAATTTCTGGCATTTTTCGAACAACATTTCCGTAAAATCGAGAATGAGAAATGCCTATAGCAATAACCTGTTTGTGAGTGACATTATATTTTGATATAAAATGTTCATATCTTCTATGAACATTTTTTAATGTATTTAACAATTTATGAAATCAGTAACCTTGTTGTAAAAGTAAGGTAACGTTCATTAAAGTCGTCGAGGTGCAAATCGTAACTTTGAGAGCCTCTAGTTAGTATTTTTTTTTACCAGAGTTAACGACGACAGTTAGGTCCAGATAGTTGGAATATTTGGATTCACTATTAACTTTATAAAGTTTTAGTTGTTGCTGGTAAATGATGTCGACATATAGATTGCCAATAGTAAGGATATCGTCAGTATACCTGCTGTTATGATTGAATATAAAAATAAGTTGATGACTGTCCTGTATGGTTCAATTTTGTAGATTTTTTTAAATGTTTCACTGTTTTTATGTTGTTGTTTTTTTGGGGGTTGTTTTTTTTTTATTTGGGGGGATCTATAAGCATGTGTCTTGATGTATATTTTGTAGCATGGAAGCTATGTTTACAAGAACAAGCTATTATTTAAGCACTATGTGTAACGAACAGTACTTTCCTTTACTCGAAAGTCTATTATATCGAGCTCATCCTGCCTTTTGCGTATTCGCCAACGCTTCATTCATGGCGATTTAAAAAAAGGCATAGTCATTACAAAAATCAAAAGTCCAGCGACATGGCAGAAACGACAACACAGAAACAATAACACTAGACAACCACAAGGCACGGAAAAACAACATTTAGAACTAGGGCACTTACAGTGTGAACTCCTATGGAAACTAGAAGTGACATCAGGTGCTTTGGAAGGTTAAGCATGTCCTGCTCCATTAGTGGCACCCTTCACACTATTAGTAGGTGAGACACTTATATATAGTAATGGAGATGCTATCTGCTGTCGCCACTTTTATTCACTGAAATTGTGCAAAAAAAAAAACAAAAAAAACCAATAAAGGGTTAGCGAAACCTATGTCTACCCACAATCGGCAAGCTTCTTGGAAAGACCCAATTTGCCTATCCCTTGTACGTTTTTCTGTACATCTTCCTAGAATATTTGTGCCATTTGGTAATCGGATGTTATTTCAATGTTTACGTATTAAACATAGTAATTATAGTCATCACTATGATATAAGAGTAAATTCTGAGACTTTTTTTTTTTGTTTTTGTTTTTATGAAATACGATATTAATTTCTGGTTAATCTGCATGTTATGTCAAATGGCTTTGTCAGGGAAAGTTCAGATGTTTGATAATTTATCATTAATTACTGTAAATGTATTTATTTTCGCGGTGTACTAATTTTCGCTATTTTCGCGGTTGGCTCTGGGACTCTGGGCCTGTGGCCATTTTGAATATTGTAATAGTCACGTGATAAAATAAAATTTAATCGTAGACGTAAAAGTTACGTTGGATTACTATTAATGATTCCGGTCAAACACGCGAAATTCGAAGATAAATACCCGAATCCGGTTTAATCACGTGACAATTACAATATTCAAAATGGCCACAGGTCAACGAAGGAAAGATATGATGAATCGTAAATTGAGGCATAGGAGGGATATTTCATATCAACGGTACTTGGAACTTTGATAAAAGTGAAGAAAAATAGTTCAGATTTCCATTGGTATGCGTTTCTACAACGTGTATAGCGGGAAACCCTTGAAATCTCACCGCAAACAATATGACTGCGAATCTATAACGGCCCAAGATTCTGTCTCTATCGGGCAACAGCAAAAATTAAAAAATAAAAATAAAAGTCCAAATAGAAAAGATAAACGATAAATAGGTAATATTTTGGATAATGGCTTTCCATATTATTTGATTTTAATGCTGCTGACGAGAGGTTACTCCTTGAAACACGTGTACAACATAACGACATTTACTGCTTTTTATGCAACTTCGGTATTTTTTTTTTTGTATTTTGAACCATTGGGCCGATGCCACTGCTGGTGGACCGTAGGTCCCCGAGGGTATGCACCAGCCCAATAGTCAGACTTGTCTGACATGAAAATTTTACCTTGCGTGTTATAGAAATTTACTGTTTTTATCAAAATTCTAACCCCTTAATAATACCAAGGCTTCATTCCTTGTATGGCACTCGGTAGATGTCCTTGGTACTGGATTTGGCTTCCTATTTCGATTTATTGGGTAATGCGTACTTCTTTTGTTACAACTTTTGGATAATGGCTTTCCATATTATTTGATTTTAATGCTGCTGACGAGAGGTTACTCCTTGAAACACGTGTACACCATAACGAAATTTACTGCTTTTAATGCAACTTCGGTATTTTTTTGTATTTTGCACAATAGAGGAAGAAGAATTCGGTCTATTGTCGATCAAACGGCCCAACAATATCGTGATTTCATCCTGAATATATTTGTTGTTTTGAATTGCCGTGGTCCTGGACAAAGATGCTTCATGACCTCTGATGAAAAATATTTTGATAGAAAAAAATATTGTCTGTTTGATGGTTAGATTAATCAATTTTTTAGCAATAAATTAAGGAATAGTGATAGATGTGTAAAGAGTAAAAAATGTTTTGAATGCTATTACAAAATTTATGGATGGATCTGAATAAGAATACCTTTAAGAAAGAGTATTTTTATTTTTGGAAGCCACATCTTATTGACATCACACGAAGAGAAACAATATTTTAACAACTTGAAGAACCTACTCTCAGGGATGATTTTAGCTCTTTTCAAATGGGTCCCCGTCCAACCAATCGGGAATTGTGCAAAATGAAACATATCCTGCAAAATACACACCAAAAATATGTGCAAGTAAACACAACAAGAGTTTGAAGAATGGGAAGTATCCTTACACCAGAGCCTTTACGATTATTTTTTATATATTTTTTTTTCAAACATTAAGACTATATTTTTTCCCAAATTACACCAAAATTTGAATTTTATCAAGCTAATCATCAATGAAAGAAGTATTGCTTTTTTCCTATATGAAAGCAAATCAATATTTTGTCAAAAATTCTCTAGTTGCCAGCAAATAAAGATGACTTTCACATTTCAACATTATCACCAAAATCAAACCCTTCATACCTAAAGATATATACTTCATTCCATGAAATGACTATGCATTCATTCATCAATAATACAGCAAGTCATTTCAACATTTCGTTTATCTAGTAGAAATGAAAGTACCCCCATCGCCATAGGAAGTACAGTTCCAACTTCTCAATCAGAAAAAGAAAAGAAACTCTGATTTCAAGTAAAAATAATTCAATATTTATTTCGATGCAAACCGTATCTTTGGCAACGAGAGCATTTGCACGTTACCACTTATTTCAAAAGACAAGTCCTCACTGACGAAAGTCTCGGTTAAACACGACAATGAACGATAACAACACGATCTCAATTCAACTATCAAAATGTTCCCTTATGGATATTTGCCATCTCAGATTTTGTTCATCTTCAGGGTGGTCGTCAATAGCCTAAATTGCATTATTTAGTTACTTCTCGACGTTACTGGGATGTTTTGAGTAATTTTTGGTTCTAACAAAAGGAGACACGGTTCGTAACGAAAGATTCACCGACGACGGAAATTAAAAAAAATCGTTGCCGCGATTAGGAGTTTTCGTATTTTGGGAATGGGGCCGCCAGGCGGCGCCCTTAATTATACAGTAGCGTCATCCCTGTACTCTGTCTCTTTCCTTGTACTTAAACTATTGGAATTCAAATATTTCAGAAAACGACTTTGTTTTGGACATTACAGGGGAAGCATGCATTTCAGGTCTTTGTCAGCACACCCAGTATCACTTCTTCATGTGAACATGTTTTAAATTGTTCTGTTAGAGTCAAAGAGCACTTGAGAAGATTATTCATTTTGTTTAAGCATCTAAACAAGGAAAGGGATGTGATGTTTTTACTTAAATTGAAATTTTGCATTGGAAACGTCACATACCGATATCAAAGTATCATATTCCATGATGCAATACAGCTCAAACAAAATAACCTGGATATGTTAATGTTTAATTCCAGTACAGTTTTTTGTGAGAAAATTGTCTTTCTTTCTTTATTAATTAGCAGTGCCACTAATTCTTTCTGATTATCCCCGCACTTTTCTGAAGAAAATGCGGGGATATTATTTTGGTCCCGTCCGTCTGTCTGTCTGTCCGATTGCCCGTTAGATGGATCTTGTCAGTGAAACTCTTCCTTCATTTTTCAATTTATGGAGTTAATTTTGTTATAGAATTGTTGCATATAGTCTGCAGATGCGCAATAAGCTTTCGGATTTTTGATATTGGTCTTGGTGCAAACAAGAGGCCCTAAGATGTCGATTTTGACACATGTGAACTCGTCATTGAAACTCCTCCTACATTTTTGAATTTATGGATTTAATTTTGTTATAGAATTGTTGCATGTAGTCTGCAGATGCGCAATAAGCTTTCGGATTTTTGATATTGGTCTTGGTGCAAACAAGAGGCTCCATGATGTCAATCTTGACACATGTGAGCTTTTCAGGGGAACTCCTCCTACATTTTTGGATTTCTGGATTTAATTTTGTAATTGAATTGTAGCATGTTGTCTGCAAATGTGCAATAATCTTTCGGGTTTTTGATAGTGGTCTTGGTACAAGCAAGAGGTCCAAGATGTCGATTTTGACACATGTGAGCTTGTCAGTGGAACCAAACAGGGAAGTGCGGGGATGGCCATCATTTCTGATGGCATCACTTCTAGTTTTAATTTGTGTTGAGATAATCAAAATTGGCAAATTTTGTAAACATATTTTTTACACATTCTTTCCGGGAAGGAGACAGCACTTTAACAAATTTAACAACGAATGTCTTGTTATGATCTTTTAATGCAATGCAAAGTTACTGTGAATTCAGTTTCGACAAATAATGTCAGTGCAAATAAAATCAAAACAATATCTAAATTTTTGTAAAATTTATTGAAAACTAAGGAGTATTTCCCTCATACATAGCTCTGTCTTTAGCTGGTTTTGGCTTTACATTTAGATCATATTGGTTATTTGTTCTCTATCAGTTTTTAACTATCTTTGAGTTTATGGTCTTCCAAACGTGTAGGTTTTATCTGCACTGAAGAGACATAAGTTATCGAAATGCGCAATCAGAAAGTAATTCACAGTAACTTCGGTATTTAGTTATTTGGAAGTCCATAATCCGAAATATGTGTAAAAGCTGAGAGAACAAATTACCAAATACCATCTAAATAGAAAGCCAAATCAGCTAATTACAGTATCGTAAATGGCTTATCTAAATGCAAAGTGGAATTACAAGAATCATCGGTACTTTTGATGAAAAATTAATAATCAAAAATAAACAGTAGAGTTGGTTGTCGGTAAGACCACATATTCAAAAGATTTCTATTATTTATTTATATGCCATGGTATTTTCATTTTTCTGCTCTCTTTCCAGAAATGCGTTACGAATTTCTTTTTTTAATGCTTTTGATCTTATATTGATAATAGCGTGTAAACTTCTGATCTTTTCTAGTTACAAACTGATTTTCATTTTGTTTCAAATTAAATACGTTTACAACATCCATTATACAATTCCCTTAAATGACTTGCATATGAAAAAGTCGATGGCTACAGAAGTATATTGTAATTTCTTAATCACGCTAATGTAAATATTGTTTTAACATTTTAAGGTCAACCTCATTTTGTTGCACGAATGAAGAACATAATTCAAACAAATACTTAAAAATAAAAGTAAACATTGTAGAAAATTATCTTGATATTATTTATTGATTTGACAAAGCAAAACTTAATGTTAGATCAATTGTACTCACTTTTCAAAGAAAAATAAAATTGAAGATCTTTCGATTTCCTAACGACAATCATCTCAACATGTCCTTCATATTACCGGAAGTAAGCGATAATTTGTTGTTTTCGAACAGGGCAAAATAGTAACGTGGAAACATATCACTTATTTAAACTAATTATTTGATTATTGGTGAATTTAGAACTGACAATATTGAATTTTTTTAAAATGCAATTTTCTATTTTGAATAAACAACCACACATGTTCTACAAATGATAAAAAATGTATTACAAGATCTACTTAAATAACCGGGTTAAATACGTGTAACAGTCGACGAAATTAATTTAAAAAGTCGTTATCTCGTGATTTTTACCACATCAAGTCGACGTAAGCACCTCGTCACCATGACTGGTTTGTGATTTACAATAATCAGTAGTAGGATTCTTAGCTGCTGACATATCATAATCATAATTACATAGTTTACTTCCTCATTAAAAAATAAATGATATTTTAGCTGCCATTTTGAATGCAATTTTAAAACCATTATCTTGTCTAAAAAGGGTTTGTTGGGGGGGGGGGGGG
>MJUU01025528.1:58309-70897 GCA_002080025.1 Modiolus philippinarum
GGGGGGGGGGGGGTATTTCCTTGATCTGTTAACCAAGAATTGTGATTTTTGCATTCAGCAATAAAGAATAGACATGATCTGGTCAAACAGTAATAAATGATAGACATGGCCAAGTTAAACATCAATTGAGAATATACATGACCTAGTCAACAGCAATTAAGACTAGATTTGCAATTACAAGCAATAGCTGATGTCGCCCCCTGGCAGCCAATTCCATGATTCCATCTTATTCCCAGCGTCAAAATCTACCTGTAAATCAATTTTCATTGAAATCGGTCACAGTTTAAATTTTGACGTAAAATGGCAGCAATCTTGGAAATGGCGGCCATTTTGAATATTTTTGTCGCAGCCTACTTTTCACCTTATGTTGGTCTTATTACCTACAAAGTTTCTTTTGATTACATCAAAAAATTTTCTTAAAATGGTTCTTAAAATCCTTTCGCTTATGGTTCAATGTAAATCTATTTTTGGTAACAGCGGTCATGTTGTTTTTCCGATTGCGACCAAAATTATGTGGAAGCTGCACAACATTAGGCAGATGCTTTCTATAAACTTTCATCCATCTGTGCAACTTGGTTTCTGGAAAACAGCTAAAAATGTCCAAAATCAGTCGTTCGTAACTTGGCGGCCATCTTGAAAATGGCAGCCATTTTGAAAATTTTTGACGGTGCATGCACATCTTCTCATGGTGTTCCAACTTTGTGGCAAGTATGAATGAATTCTGTTTAGGCATCTTTGAGAAAATTGGCGGACAAAAATCATTGGAAGAAAGAAAGAATAACTAAATTTGCAATTGCAAGCAATAGCCGATGTCACCCCAGACAACTTATTCGATGATTCCACGTTGTTCGCAGCGTTAAAATCTACCTAGAAATCAATTTTCGTCGAATTCCGACAATGTTGAAATTTTGACATATTTTGGTGGCCATCTTGGAAACGGCGGCCATTTTGAAAATTTAAAACACACAACATACAACTTCAGATGGTGATCCAACTTTGTACCAAGTTTGAAAACATTTGGTCCAGGCATTTCAAAATAATCGCTCGGACAAGAATTATTGGAAGAATAAGAAAAATAAAAAGAATAATAATAATAATAATCATAAGAAACGTAGAATAACAACAGGTCACACCGACAAAGTCTGGGGTGACATAATAACAAAGAAACAGACCGAAAACAATATGTCGTCCCGACTACGTCTGGGGCGACATAATTAGTCATGAACGAGTCAAAAAGCAATAGAGAATAGACATGACCAATTCAAACAGCAATGAAAATAGAAATTACCAAGTCAAACAGAAATAAAGATAGAAATGAAAATGTGATGCACCGGCAGAAAATAAATATGTTAATGTGATACAGCAATAAATATAGACAGTACCATGTCATTTGAAAATAAAACTAAACATTGACTACATCTATGTCATACAACAGTAATACCGAAGTTACTGTAAATTAAGTTTCTGCTTATGGCCATTTCGACAACTTATGTCTCATCAATGCAGATCAACTCAAAACGTTTGGGATCAATAAACCGAATGATATAACCAAGTCATACAGAAATAAAAAATGGACATCACCATGGTATGCACCAATAAAGAACAGACATGACAGTGTAAATATAGGCGCGACAATGACAATTGAAATTGTTGAAACTGACTTTCAAAGTGTCAATAATCGACAATGGTTTGAGACAATAACTGTTTGACAGAACAAGAAACTTGCGATATAAATATGAATTTTCTTTTTAATATACAAAAAGAGGATAATAAAGCATTATTTCAGTAGAAGATTGAAAAAGAGAAACGTTTATTGCTGTATAATATGGACATGTATAATCTTTATGACTGTATGATACGTCTATACTTTGTTGGTGTATGTCATCATCGTACATTACAAAAAGAGGATAACAGTAAAAACCTACAATGGCCAAGAACTACAATCACATGCCACAATTCACAAGCGAACTGTACTAGGAGTACACTAATGAAGACAGGAGACAAATATAAATAACGATAGCTGGACTTTGTACCGACACTAGCAAAAGCCAGTGTTAGGATTAAACCGGTTATGGGTACCCAATGTTAAAAAATGGATGACAGGAAACAACTAAAATGGCTGAAAATTATAATTACATGCAACAATTTGCAAGGGAACTACACGTCAAGTAAAACACGTATAGGACAAAAGACAAACGTAGACAACAATAGGACAGTCGGACTTGGTACCGGCACCACTATCAAAAGACAGCGGTAGGGTTGAACCGGTTTATGGGTACCCAAACCTCCCCTTTATCTGTCCCGTTTCCCTATAGTATAAAAACATACGAATAAAACCTAATACAGGTAGACTGCTAACTCCATGGCCACAATTTTGAAAGGAGAGAAAAAGACAATACGTAATTTTGAAAGATGGGTCAAGGGGTGCTCGCCGCTAAACTGCCGGCTAGCTCAAGAACACTGTCGCACTACGGAAGAAAAATCAAACTCAAAACTTCCCGAAGGGTTTGGTCAAGAATCATCATAAATTTCAGTAGACCAACCCTTTTTCTCTATCCGGCTTCCCTATAGTATAATAAACATACGAATAAAATCCAATGCAGGTACATACATGCCTTTTCTGCTGTATGACATGCTCCTACATTGTCTTTTCTTTAATGTATGACGTAGTCGTACAAGTCTATTCTTTATTGCTGAATGACATCGCCATGTCCTTCCTTTATTGGCGTACAACATGGTCGTGTTTAATTTTTTTTTTGGGGGGGGACATCACATTGTTATGTCTGTTCTTTATTGGTGTATATCAAGGTCATGTCAAGCGACTGTTAACATTTATTCACAGTTCTATTGCCTTGTCGTGATAATTATCTTACCAACTCAACAATGCCATCGTAGTTCCATAGGCAACTGTGTGCCAATATATGATGTTTATCTTGTTTAAAACAATTAAATGCTTATGTTTCAATTTCTAAATGAATTAATGAAGAAAAATAACAGAAAACACTTACAATGGCCGAACATTTTAATTTCATGCCACAATCTACCAAGGAACTGCACAAATACAAAAGACAAACGTAGACAACGATAGGAACTCGGGATAGCTGAACTTGGTACCGGTACTTGCAAGAGCTAGCGGTATGGTAAAAACGGCTTATTTGTACCCAAACCTCCCATTTTCTCTACCCCGTTTCTCCATAGTATAATAACATACAAATAAAACCCAATTCAGGTAGACTACTACTAACTCCGAGACCTCAATCTTGAGAAGGAAAGAATAACATAAAAAGTAATTTAGGAAGATTGGATAAGGAATACTCGCCGCTTAACTGCCCCCTACCTCAAGGAGTCTAGTCTGCTGGTAAAACACCGTCCCACTAAAGAAGAAATATCAAACTCAAAACTATCCGAAGGGTATTGTAAAGAATTATCATTTCGGTAGTCATTCACAGTATCAGTGAGAGGCCAACTATACCTGTAAAATCTTCAGGTCATTGGACCCAAAGCCAATCTAACGAAATCATACATAATATCCTCTCAATACCCCCACTGCGTAACGAATGTAAGTTACGTCAAAGTTTTTCTGGATTTATTATTAGTTTTTGACAAGTTTTAACAACATTTCTGTAAATCCATAAAAATGAGGATGAGAAATCCCCTTAGTAATAAGCTGTTTACGAGTTACCCATATTTAGAGATCAAATGTTCATATCTTCTGTAAAACTTCTTAAACGTGTTTAACAACTTATGAAATCTATAAACTCGTTGTAAAAGTTTGGATGTAATAGTAAGTTACGTTCATTTCAGTCGTAAAGAGTAGAACAGACGCGTGCGAATCGTGCTGGTTGAAATATGTGCACCTCTATGATGGAGCTAGAGGAACATCGCCGTCAAGAAAAGGGGAATGGTAATAGTGAAATTATAATCATCCCTTTGAAGATAAATTTTAGTTTCAATTTTACCAGAGTCAACGGTGAAAGCAAGATCCTGAATTACCCATATTTAGATATCAAATGACAACATTGATAGCAAGATCATGAAAAGAAGAACAACAATGAAACCATGATCCTTTCGTGATGTTCAGTTAAAATACGCAGCATATAACTATGTCATACAGCAAAAAAGTAGACTTGACCATTTTATGCACCAATTAAAAAACATACATGACAATTACAAAAAAAAAACTAGATTTGCAATTGCAAGCAATAGCTGATGTTGCCCCTGGCAACCAATTCGATGATTCCAACTTGTTCGCAGCGTCAAAATCTACCTAGAAATCAATTTTCGTTGAAATCGGACAAAGTTAGACTTTTGACGTATTTCAGCAGCCATCTTGGAAATGGCGGTCATTTTGAAAATTGTTGCCGGTGCATGCACATCTTCTCATGGTTGACCAACTTTGTGCCAAGTATGAATGATTTCTCTCCAGACATCTTTGAGAAAACGCAGAAAAAAATCCTTGGAAGAAAGAACGGACCAAAAACAATATGTCGTTCCGACTACTTCTTGGGCGACATAAAAAGAATAAACATGACCATGTTATACACCAATGTTGAATATTCATGGCCATAGCATGCAGCAATAAAGAAAACATACAAGTATGGCCATGTCATACAGCAATACAGAATAGACTTGATCATGACATACAATAACAAAGAATTGACATAAATGTTGACTTGTCCATGTCATACAGCAATGCAGAAAAGACTTGATAATGACATGCAATAACAAAGAATCGACATATGCAATGTCGCTGATGAGGAATTAATTTCCGAAATGGCCATACAGCTCATTAAAATTATTGCAGTTGAAGTTAACATATGTGCTACGGTCTCATGTCCATTTACTCCATATCCTTTCGTAAGATATAAATATACAGAATAGACTTGATCATGACATACAATAACAAAGATTTGACATAAACATGTGGAACAACAATAAAATGTTGACATGACCATGTCATACAGCAATACAGAAGACTTGATCATGACATACAATAACAAAAAAATTGACATAAACATGTGGAACAACAATAAAATGTTGACATGTCAATCTCATATAGCAAAATATTTCATATCAAAATGAACTTTGTCCATTAGTGAAAAAATAGCCAGGTTGTGTTTATTATTCTACAATAATTTTTGACTAGTCATCATCAGATGATAATGACCGGTTTGCCAGTCATTATCATTGAGTGATAATGAACGGTCATTATCATCCAATAATAATGAGGTGCACAAATAATTTCATATACTAATTATAACTGATTCAGAAGTAACTTTAATATAAATGTCTATCAAGTAAGTAAATTTTAAGATTACATACAGTTTCTGCAACGAGAACTAAGTTGATTATCGAGTTTTAAAAATTAATTTTGTAAATGTTTGAAAACGAGGGTTGACGAGGTTTTAAACATTTGAAAATCTATTTCACAATTAAGACCCATAAGACTGCATAAAACCCCTTGTATAATTTGTAAGGACAGCACACTCACATATAGTCGTATAGAAGGCTAAATTCCCTGCCCCTACCCATTTCTCCGCTTTTCCAGTTGCAATCAAAACTCGTTGCCCCTGGTGTACCTTCCCCCTTTATTTCCCTTCTTTAATCTATATTGTTATTGAATTGATTTAGTTGTTTTCGTCCTGATATAGCTGAAAAGTTGCTCACTGGACGTTAAATTCCAACGTCAATCAATCACTCTAGAATTACGCTAATTTTCATTGTTGATTATTGATTGCTGTCACTTTGAAAGTTTAATTAGACAGTTTCTATCGTTGTCGTTTAGCCTACATTCAATCATGTGTTTCATGGACTCGTGTCAAAAAGTTTATTCAAAAATTGCAATCAGCACGAATTAAATTCGAAGCGATTATAGTATTAAAAAAGGTATACTTATGCAAGCATAATTTAATTTTAATGCGATGTCATATTGTTTTTGAATAAAGACAGGTGGTTATACGAGTACAGTTTATTTCTGTTTTTCGATCATTCAGATCAATTATTTAATTTCATCTCTGTTTAGCGTACCAAATGAATCGAATGAGTACTGTAATACAGTTTTACCATTTTTAATTATTTTTATAAGAGACAGCTTTTCCCTATAGCAATAGATTTATCATCTTTAATATGAGCTTTGAGAAAATACTAAGATGATAATTAATTTAACTGAAAAGATGTTAATTACTCAAGGATAGGCTTACAAAAGTAATATTTTCAGAGGGCTACAAAAGAATCGATTAGAGATAACGCGATATTGTAAAAGTATCATCTTTCTGAGGACTTAAGGTGATAACTGCTTGCCATTACATATCAATGACAGGTGCTATATTAGGTAAATACTCCATCCATTAAAGAAGTGATACATCATGCTTCAAATCAGGGAAAAGCACATCGATAACAACCATAGAGATGTTATACGTCTAAATGTGTCTTTTATTTCTGTTTCATAACATTTCTGACTTGGATAATCATCGATTTGATATTATGAGTTACAAAATTATATCTTTAAAAATGGTAAATATAGTGTAGTATGAATACAACCGAGGAATTAACGTCTGGTGAATATGACTTTCTGGATTCAACTGGTGTCAAAATCACAACTATAGTGAGTCATGTCATTACGATATCATCATCAATTGTTGGATTGTTATCAAATGCATTAATATTGTGTTGTATAAAACGGCAGAAATCATTACAGACTTACCAGAATGTGTCTTTGGTCAACATGTGTATCGTTGGTATATTTGGATGTATTATATTTATACCTATAAGATGTATACTAATCGGTATGTATTTTCGTGATAGCATCGGCTTTCATATTTTATGTGCAATATCAACTTTTGCACGTTCGTTTGGCGACACCTTTCAGCTATCCATGTTGGTTGCTGTAAGTTATGAAAGATACAATGCAGTTTTATCGCCATTTGAAAAATGTGGAAGAAAAAAACGTGTTTTGGTGACAGTTTTTATTTCCTGGTGCTTTGCCTTATGTTGTGGGTCAATTTCAGCAGTATTATTCATAGATAGTGCAATATATTTACCTTGTTTTTCTAGAACAAAGAACGTCATGAAACATTGGGCAAACTATGACAGTTTCATTGGGTTTCCGTCCGGCTGTGTCACCTTTACATTCGTTCTAATATTTTATATTTGCATTTTTAAAGCTTTAAGAAAACAATCGAATAAAATGAAAAGTCATACGATGACAGGAAAAAATAAAGTTCATCCAACAGGCAAAACCATTGACACAACTTCAACGAAAAATTTAAGGGCATTATCACAGACTAGTTTTAAAGTTAATAATACGCCAGTAAACAAAACGCTCTCCGTTTCTGTTAACGGGGGAAATGAAGGTTCATCTTTTGAACAAACAACACAAATAACTCAAATATCACAGAAAACAAAAACGGAAGAGTATAACATCAAATCCGATAAATCTGTCGAAAATCAACAAAATGTTCATAAACCATGTGGCAAGGAACAAACTAAGACTCCATATCTACCATATGGTGGGATCAAAGTTATCATCACAGAAACATCAAATTCTAAGAAAGACGTATCACCTTTAGCAAAAGTCAGCACTGGTGAGGCCTTGGATAATAAGATGTCGCATCTTAAAGTAGAGAAAGTAGAGGAAAAACATTCAGCAAAAATGTATGAAATTTACGAAGCTGATGGGACGGTAAGGATTGAAAATACAAGCAGTGACAATGTCGTTGGAGCAGTATGTATGCTGAATCCTAAAAATAAGGAGCTCGGAAAACGAAAAATTGAGGCAAAAATAGCTAAAAATATAGCCATTGGTATAGGTTTGTTTGCTTTGGTTTGGATACCACTTCCATTATTTGTTATCATCAATTATGATTTAGAACATTTAGAAGAGGAGCATTATCATGTGTTAATTTTATTGTCATCCCTTTCTGTTTTAATTTATTCAATTAATTCTATTGTTACAATTTTTACAAATAGAAAGATTAAATCTGAATGTATACATGTATTGCAGTATTTGAAAATTTTGAAAAAGAAGTAATAAACGCATTTTTATACTTGAGTCTTAAATTAGCGAAGAATATTTTAGCCAAAACGATTTATAAAACAAAAGCGATCAAAGGATGAATAGTTACAGAAAAGTATTGATGGTATGCTTGACATATTTTTTAAATGTTTTCCTTTTATTTTGTTTTTTTTTTCAGAGATAATAGAAAAAATGATATGAAAACCATATTTGACGTACTTTTTTCAGAATTCCAAATAATCAGGCATATTAACTTATTATCAAAAGTCAATATTAACAAAATACATTTGTGAAATTTTCTGTGTTGAAAGGTAAGTGTTTTATTTTTCAAAATATAAAATAAAATTTTGGTGTCACCGTTCATTAAAACAGAAAAATGCAACTGAAAATTGAAGGCATTTTTTCATAGAAATAATAGGAAAAATTACTATGTCAGGGGATAACCTTTAAAATCTATATTAGATTTTGGTATGGTAGGCCAGAGTTAAAAAGTAAAATTAAACCAAATGTACAAACTAAAAACAGCTAAAAATATCCACCCTTTTTATATATTTTTAGCTGTTTTTTTTTTAGTTTGTACATTTGCTTTAATTCTAGTACCTTTTAATTGTGGCCTACCATACCATTTTCACTTTGTAATTTACATTAATTTGTGGCCATTGCACAATATTTATTTTTATATAATAGATTTTGTTCATACCTTACATGGTTTAAAAAAACATTTATAATGTTACATATAAAAAATAGGGGTCGCCGTTTAAATAAAAAAATAGTACGAAACGTTAATTTCTCTAGAGATATCTATATGATCTTGTTATCAAATTTATTATCTACCTTGTGTAGTTTCTGTTTCATTAAATCCCTCACCATACTTACAGCTTCTGCGTTAGAGTTTGTCTTTTTTTATGGAAAATGGTACAAGGAATAAAAATTTTAAATACTTTAACACTCTTTTCAGATATTAATCATAATTTTGTTAATTTTCTTAATGTGTTAACTACAAATGAACAAATATTATACTAAAATGGCGGAATAATACCACGGATATACCTTAATATGTCATGAAGAACTTGCTATTCAACAAAAGCGGATTTTTTGCAATTTCCAGTCCTTAATAAGGTAAGGCAATTTGATATAACGTCTTGTGCTGATAATTTATTTTGAACTCCCTGCAATCTAAATTGACTGACAGTGGGAGATCATGATCAATAACCCACTGTGAACTTTCAGTTTTGTGAATTTATGAAAGATGTTTGTTTTACATATATACATGATCTGGCCTTTAAACTGATATTTGTGTCCAAAGTCAACAACTTTTCTGACATTTGAATAAAAATGAAAAGCACACATTACAATACTTCTCTGCGAATTTGTTGGTATTTGAAAGTGCTTACTTTTCAGTGACATATAATATTCATGGTGCTACGTTTCACTAATTGAGGGTTTTAAGTTAAGTTTAGCAATTTTTCATGTTAAAGGAGTACGAATGTCAGAAATTTTGTAATTAGAATTAAAACGCTGATCTTTTGTTTTGAAGAGTTTTGCTATTAGAACAATGTGAGCAAAAAAATTGGAAAAATCTATGTAAGAAGTTTTGAGTTATAAGACTCAAAATTTCGGCGGAAAAGTTATCTCTAGAGTGTTCCTTAAAATTCCATTAGCTGTTTATATGCCTTATAACATGAAAATATAATGAAATTGATCAAAGTTAAAGTGGACAAAAATTATCTTTGTTTTAATGGATAAAACCCGAGGATATCGAATGCTTCTAAAAACCGAAGCTCATACTCCCTTAAAATGGATCAACTTTAAAACTTTTGAACTGGCCAGAAACCCGATTTTATGTTAAAGCATGAAATATCTAAATTTTAGTAAATTTTGTTCAAAACTAAGGAGAATCTCCCTAGTAGCTCTGTCCTTAGCTAGTTTTGGCTCTTCTATTTAGATCTTATTGGTTATTTGTCCTCTATCAGTTTTACACGTATTTCGGTTTATGGACTTCCAAAAGTTTTGATTTTATCTGTACTGAAGAGACATAAGTTGTCGAAATGCGCATATGCAGAAACAAAATGCACAGTATTACTTCGTTATTTTGTTACTTACATATGTGCACGAATATGATCATGGGTCACAAAGTGTTACAAAATGATTAAAAAATCAAAGTCCTCAAAATGTAAAATTTCCGGTATTTTTGTTAAGTTAAATATTCAAAGATTTATTTTTCTAAAATTACAGAGCAAGAGATATTCAGGTTTTTTCTATATTTAAATTTAAAACCGTGAAATATTTTTTTCTTCTGTTCATAACTGGTGTCCTTTTTTAGCTAAAAAGGGTTATAATGATCAAACATATGATCATAAATGTGTTTGTTATCTATCTAAGGGAACTATCTGAAAACAAAGAGATGCATTTCAATATGTTCTTTGGATGCAATCGGAGATTGGAAACACAAAATGTTTGGACACCGTTATGAACAGAAAGTCCGTCAAAGAAACATTTTACTATTTTCCTTGAAAGAGGGATTACTAATTTTAATCACGTGAAATGTAAACAAAATGATGGAAACAATACCTTACAACAGTTTAAATTAAGGTAATGGATCATCTTCACTTTAATTATTTACAAAAATATGACGTTCATAACTAGTTATGAACAGAAGATTTTTGCAAAATTACATAATATATGAGAAATTTCAAATGATTACAGGTTACTATTTTTAACAAATGTAAGTTCTGGTTAATATTATTGCTTTATTCGTTTGTTTATTGCCCAAAGTGATGAATTAGAAATGAAATTACCGTCGTTCATAACAGAAGACACTGGTGTCTGTTATGAACAATAACATTTCTTAGTTTTTGTACAAAATGCAAGAAAAAAAATTGACTTGTTGTATTTAAAATTGAATATATCATAATATGTTATAGCCCCGTGAATCAATTTTCTTTTTTTAACTAACGCTTATTGAAATATACACTGAATAAAATGTTCATAACATAGGAACCTGTTGTGGATAGGGTTCAGAGTTATGAACATGCATAGTAACTTTTATCAAGCTTTTTTTAGCAAATTTATCTCAGTATTCTATCAAGATCACGATATTTTTTATATTTACATTTATTTTTTAATTCATTAGCTTTGCAAGAAGCTTTATTTTCATATTATTTGAAAAAAGAAATTATTTGTTCATAGCTTTGGGACACCATTTTCCTCCATTTCTGAACACAAAATAGTTTTTCTGCTCATTGCAAAGTTTTTACCACATAAAGCCACATTTATTTGATTTGATATATACAAGTCTTCCACCAATATATATAAAACATGTATTTTATAAGTTTAAATGCTGAAAAATTGAAATTAAACCGCCCTTCTTTATTCCTTCTGTTCATAACTATAGATTTCCCTGGGTGGACACCACACTTCTCAGTGACATCATATCTTTCTGTGCATTAGTACAACTATGACAACAATGTCATCATTTTATGTGTATCAGAAGGTTCCATTTCATATTTAAGGGGGAGAAAAATGTTTATCGCCTACAATTTTACGAAGGGTTCTTATGTTCATAACGAACTGGACACCATGAAAATCGTTTTTGATATTTTGAGCAAAACAATTGCCCTGTTGGAAATTGTACATAAATTTGACTGTTGTAAGTAATATTCATTAAAAAGGAACCAAATACTGTAGAATTTGAAAGTAAATGATAAACAGATTTTGAAATAAATGACATTCTATTTTAGCACGAATCTTGGACACCGCTGTTATGAACAGTTTTATATTCTTTGAAGATCATTTTCTGACTAAATATGGATATATTATTGAAAAAAATTAACGGAATTGGTGACTTTTGAATTAATTTAAATCATTTTAATGCATGTTTCATTTGTATTCATAACAAACTTTAATTTTGAGCCATTTTAAAATTGCTGTTGTTATAGCATGTAACATTTCCATTATGAAATTTTACCCTTTTTGGGGGGAAAAGTGCTGATTTAAATATTTTCTGAGAATTTTCTAATGCAATTGCTGGTTTTGCTAGATTCCTTGTTTTCTATCCTTTTATTTCGTATATAGTTTTAGAGGTAAGAATTTACAAAAGGAATAAAAAATTACATTTTTGGGGGCAAGGGTTAAGGTGTACCCATGATCATATTCGTGCACATATCCAAATTCATATGAGCCTAAGTCTTGCTAATATCTTAAACATAAATAAACGCTGTTTATTATGGGCCGGCACTAAGCCGGTCCATCATATGATATGGGTTTGAAAGTGTTACATCGAATTATCGTTTAGTTATTTTTAAAAACGAATATCTTTATTATTTTTAGACACGGAAATAAAATAATGTGCTTTTTATCATTCGATTTACCTCGGGACGTTTTGTTTCTCCATTTCGTGGGTTTTTGTACTGAACAAAGAAAGGTGAAAGTTCAAGAATAGATTAGAGATCACACATTTTATTTTTATTTTCTTTCAACTGATTACAAAAATATGTGTTTAGCTTTTAAAATATACGAAGATACAGAAATTGATTTAGATCGAATTAATGCTTGTTTTTAATCAAATTATCAAA
>MJUU01025531.1:6429-32427 GCA_002080025.1 Modiolus philippinarum
CGCAACTTTAACCTGGCCCATAACTTTTAAACCAGATGTGATAGGGCCTTCATATTTGCTATGTGTATTGATCATGTGAAGCTGAACACTTTTGTGCAAATTTCGCTAAGGTCAGGTCAAAGGTCAAGGTCACAGAGGTTAAAAGGTCAAAATCTAGATTTTGCTAAAGCTCCTTAATAACAATCGCTAGAGGCTTGAAATTTCATATGTGAATAGATATAATGAAGCTTAATACAAATCCACCAAAAAATTTGGGTCAGGTCAAAGGTCAAGGTCACTAAGTGTGAATTTGAAAACTTTAACAAAAACTTTAACATTGCGTATATCTTTTCAACCAGATGTGATAGGACCTTCATATTTGGTGTGTGTATTGATCATGTGAAGCTGAACACCATTATGTAAATTTCGCTCAAGTCAGGTCAAAGGTCAAGGTCACAGAGGTCAAAAGGCCAAAATCTAGATTTTGCTATAGCAGGTGATTTACAATTGCTAGAGGTTTGATATTTCATATGTGAATAGATCTGTTGAATATTAATACAAATCCACCAAAAAATTTGGGTCAGGTCAAAGGTCAAGGTCACTGAGTGCAAATTTGAAAACTTTAACATTGCGTATATCTTTTCAACCAGATGTGATAGGACCTTCATATTTGGTATGTGTATTGATCATGTGAAGCTGAACACCATTATGCAAATTTTGCTAAGGTCAGGTCAAAGGTCAAGGTCACAGAGCTAGAGGTCAAATGGTCAAAATCTAGATTTTGCTATAGCTCATTATTTACAATTGCTGGAGGCTTGATATTCCATATGTGTATAGATCTAATGAAACTTAGTACCAATCCCTGAAAATTTTCATTCAGGTCATGAAGGCCAAGGTCACTGAGTGAAAATTTGAAAATTTTAACATTGCCTATATCTTTCCAATCAGATGTGATGAGACTTTCATATTTGGCCTGTATATTTGTTATATGAAGCTGAACAGTATTATTCAAATTTCACTTAGGTCACAAGGTAAAGGTCACTGGGATAAAAGGTCAAAATCTAGATTTTGCTGTAGCTCATTTATTATAATTGCTAGAAGCTTCATATTCTATATGTGAATAGATCTAATGGAGGTTAGTACAAATCCAAAAAATTTTGGTGAGGTCGAAGGTCAAGGTCACTGAGTGAAATTTTTTTAAACTCTAACATTGCCTTTATCTTTGCAACCAGATGTGATTTTTGCATCAATTTTGAATGGTAGACATGGTTGCTACCGGGGGCATAGTGTTTCACAAACACATCTTGTTATTAGTATATGACAGTCATTTAATTGGCTTTTAATCATATAAAAGCAACCATGATAACTTTTGCTGTTGATAATACATGACAGCTTATCAAATATTTTATTATATAAATATATAAGATTCTGATTGGATAAATCAGTACTTCGCTTTCCCTTTCAAAATGTGATGATCACTGCACAATTTAGCAAGTGAGGTTAACATCACTTTTTAACACTTCAGTGTGTACCCATATATAGCACTATCTACCAAGTGCGAATCGACGAGATCATTATGATAGTCAAAACAATATATGCGATTGTTGAAAAAGTCATTATTACTGTCGTAAACAATATTGATTTTGTGACAGTAATAATTCCTTTATGGGAATCGCATCTATTGCTTAGACTCTGACAATGAACCCATCGATTCGCACTTGGTCGATAGTGTATAGTAACAGGGAAAATCCATTTCGACCCAAAGTAGAAACAGCATCAAGACTAAACTGTTGTAAGAAGGAAAAGCAAAAGTTACACGTTAAAACTATTCATATAATAAAACAATTAATGACTTTCGATTTCGGTCAAAACCACAATTTAACAACCCTCGAGATCCAATAATTACCTTGGCCGTAAACAGCCTCGGTAATAATCACATCTCTTTGGTTGTTAAATTGTGGTATTAACCTCATCAAAAGTCATTAATTGTATACATCTGGTCTGCAACCATTGAAGCAAATTTCTCTAAACTGTACTGAAATGATGCTCGGAAGGTCCTTTACAAAGAATGCACATTTCGTTCCGATTCGACAAAAAACATGGCTGCCAGCACAGAACAAAGTTTAACATTGGCACTATGGAAAATTCACATTTTCATCTTCTCCTCCGAAACCACTGAAGCAAATTCAACCAAACTTTACAGGAATGATGTATGGAAGGTCCTTCACAAAGATTGCACATTTCATTCCAATTCGATAAAAAAAACATGGCTGCCAGTGCATATCTTAGTATTAACATTGGACCCTTTGGGAATAGCATCATTTTCAACATCTGCTCTGAAACTATTGAAGCAAATTTAACTTTACTGTAGTGAAATGATGTATGGAAGGTCCTTTACAAGGAATGCTAATTTTATTCCAATTCGATAAAACAACATGGCTGCCAGCACGGAACATAGTTTAACATGGGCCCTATTGGAAATTCACATTTTCATCTTCTCCTCTAAAACCACTGAAGCAAATTCAATAAAACTTTACAGGAATGATGTATGGAAGGTCCTACACAATGTTTGCACATTTTGCTCCAATTCGATTAAATACATGGCCGCTAGCAAGGATCTTAATTTATATATTAAACCCTAAGCAAAAACATCATTTTCAACATCTGCTTTGAAACTATTGAAGCAAATTTAAATTAACCGTACTGAAATGATATATGGAAAGTCCTTTACAAAGAATGCACATTTTGTTCTGATATGACAAAAAGAAATGGCTCTTAGCACAGAACTTCGTTTAAAATGGGAACCCTATAGGAAAACATCTTTTACGTCATATGTGCTGAAACTATTGAAGCAAATTCAACCAAGCTAAGATTGCTTATTTTGTTTTGATCTGATTAAAAATAAGACCACAAGCACAGAGCATATTTTAACATAGGATCCTATAGGATAAACATCACTTTCATCCCTTGCTGCAAGCATTTTGTTAGGTGAGTGATTCAGACTCAGTTTCTGAGCCTCTAGTTTGGAAGGTACCATTTTAGGACCATTGTGACCAAGTCTGGTTATAATTGGACTGATAGTTTCTAAGAAGATCTTTGAATGTCTTTTCAATAGGGTGCAATGTTTAAACTATGTTTCCCGCTAGTGGCCATCTTAGATGATGTAAAGACCTGCTGGACATCTTTTTTGTAGGTTACCATGTAGGGCCATAGTGACTATAATTGGACTGGTAGTCTCTGAGAAGATCTTTGAATGTCTTTTCAAAGGTCTTGCGTTGAAACTATCCAAGGGGCCATCTTGGATGAGGTACGGACCTGCCAGATACAACTTTTAAAGGACTGTTGTGACCAAGTTTTGTTCAAATTGGCCCTCTGGTTTCAAAGGAGATCTTTGAATGAAAAGTTTACAACAGGTGGACAGACAGACAAACTATGGATGCCAAGTGATGGCAAAAGCTGACATGTACTAGTACAAGATGAAAAATATCATTGGTAAGTTTTTTAATCTTTCACAACATTGCCAGATTCTATGTTACTCATTGGCCTTAGCTAAATTATAAGAACAATATTTCTTCTATCTAAACACTTTATTAACAAGTCAACAATTTGTATGTGTATATAGTTCATATGAGATCATTCTGTACAAGTAAATATGAACAAGGTAGGCAACTCTAATTCAAATAAATATGAACAAAGTAGACAACTCTAATTCAAGGTAGATAACTAGAATTCAGTTTGCGATAGCTATAAGAGGATTTTGAGATCATTCAAAATAAAGTTTGTTTCTCAACCAATTTGATGGGGATGCCCCTTTTTATATTTTTTTCTCTAAGGTTGCTTGGGTTTTACTCAAGTCTAATTTGGATGTCAGTTTTATAATAATGTTTTCTATATATCGGGGCTTGATTATTAAGATATTTAAATACACACCTCAGTTATTTGTGGTCAATTTCATAAAATTAAATACATTGTTTAACATACATGAATAAAAACTGGACATGGCTAGTTTTGATAGACACAAAGATTTTTTTTAATGGCTTAATCTTTAGGCAATGATAGAATAATCTTCTATTTTTGTTAATTTTTGAAATACATAACAACCAGTGAAATTTTTAACTGAAATTATGATTTCAGAAAATTAAGCAAAAACATTAAACATTATAATAAGTGTAATAAAACATTCACCTTGTTTTTGTGTATTTAGCATTTTTCACGGGGACTTAAAACATTTTTTTTAGCAGCGTAGATTATTGATGATTATGATTACACTACAAATAAATTATGACTATTCTAAATATCAAGATGACCAGTATATAAAAACAAACTTTATTCTATCATCAAAAAGGATGATTATGCAAAATTATATTCTAACAATATAACATAAAATCATGTAACTTAAATAAAAATCTTATTCTGCTGTAAAGTGCAAATAAAACATATTTAGAAAATTATGTCTCTAAATCAGTGCCAACTTGATATATTTTGGAATCAAAATGAAGGAAACGCCTTACAATATTATAATGTGCAAAACTACAAGAAACTAACTTGAAAAATCAATAATGTTATGATTTAAAATATTTTTTACATATAAATCAAGCATCTTAAGTTTCAATACATGTCATTGAAACCAAGAGCTGCTGTGGAATGGTTGAAATTGATGCTATGAAACTGGTGTTGAAATCTCCCCAAAATTTCATATCTTATAAATTTCCAGTAAGAGAATAATAAATGAACCAAAACAAGAAATGTTTGTGTAACGCAATTATTCTATACCTCCTTACATACAATACTGACAAAGTCAGGAATTTCTCTAAAACATTATTTCATAGTACCGGTATATAATAGCATTGTGTTGTAATCAATTCGATTATGAAACTGGAAAGATGCATTTATCAAAGTAATACACGTACATAATTTTTTCATATCACTTCTCACTATAACTCTGTATTGCTACTAATCAGTTTTTAACAAGGAAATATAGACGCTTTCAGAAATTGGTGATTACAGAGTTATTGAACCTGATCACCAGGTGCCGCATAGTCGTCAGCCATTAAGAGGGTGTAGACTCGCTTTTTACTGTGGCTACGTTTGGTCATTTGTCCTGATTAAATTAATTAAATTGATAAAAAATGATTAAATTAATAAAAAATAGAATTTTAACATTTTTATTTCAAAGAAAGAATATACGTGTTCAGATTAAATTTCTATAAATTAATAAATTACAAAATGCAGTTACTATGAAAATCAATTTTTTTACCATAAATTTTTTGCGTATTGTAGAATATTACATAATTCAGCAATTCATGCCTCCGTCCAGGTGACAATAAACAGTTGTGTCCAGATAGATTATTACACCTGGAGGCATGACGGTTGCATTACAACTGCACGAATTAGGGGATTAAAATACCTTTCAACTGCACGAGCAAAGTACCTTAAAACTGCACGAGTTTTTTACCTGTAATTTTCAATGGAAATAGGTAAAAAAAAATACCCAAATATTTTTCAAATAAATTTATTTTATTTTGTATGAGGTGATTGAAAAAAAAAATCCTAACAATTTGATAAACACTAAGTGCACATGTTTACAATAATGCAACAGAATATAATATTAGTTAAAAAGGAAAAACATTACATAAATATAGATTACACCACAAGATCCCGTTTATTACCATATTTTATCAACTAGAGATAGTTAAATTTTAAAATTTTAATTGCAAGGCTTGCCGAGCATATTAAAAAATTTAAATTTAACTATCGAGAGTGGATAAAATATGGTAATAATCGGGATAAAGTGGTGTAATCTTTTTCTCTAATGATCAATAATAGACACCGAGAATTGTATTCCGAATAGATTTGGCGGGAAATAGCATGGGGCTTAATTCAACATACGTTGAATAAACAAAATTTATCTCACGGGTCAAAATCGGTTTAAACTTGACATATCACTAGAGAATATTTTTTACAATAGAACAAATACAATATTACTTTCTGGCGGAATAAATTAAATATAATACCTGTTCCCAAAGGAAGTAATTTGATGAAAAAGTTGACATTATATAAATAACATATAGCTGGGAGGGTGACAGAGCAGATTGTTACCCCGAGAAAACATTGTCAACAGATGCGAAGCAGAGGTTGACAATGTTTTTTGAGGGGTAACAATCTGCTCTGTCATCCTCCCAGCTATATCTTATTTATTTTATTATACTGAATGTTACTTTGAATTCAATCATTTATTGAAAATCACTGGACCATGAACAGAGGGTAA
Organism: Modiolus philippinarum; assembly: GCA_002080025.1. Lineage (NCBI taxonomy): Eukaryota > Metazoa > Mollusca > Bivalvia > Mytilida > Modiolidae > Modiolus > Modiolus philippinarum. The sequence goes on from MJUU01025531.1 coordinate 12,677, forward strand.
CATTGCAAAAATTGTTTACCCTCTCAGTCATATGACAATTTTAGTGACTGTTACCCTGGCAGCTTTAATAAAAATCTGACATATGATAGATTGAATTGTCAAATTAATTTTTGTTAAGGAAAAATCTTCTAAAGTATAATAAATATGATCGGCCAATTTAACAACGTATAAGGCCGGTGAAAAAGGCCGCTTTTTATTAAAATACAGTGCGAATGCTAACAAATAAAGACATGTGCAGTTGCTTTGAGTTTAGAATCTTTTAATATAGCTACATTTTTAGTGCTTACTAATATTGATTACCAAAACATTTTATCATGACGTTTCATTTTCAATATTATATACTGCTAACATAAAACTGACTTATATAAATCCTGCCCAAAACAATAATTCCACCTCCGCGCGGTTAGAAGGGGAAAACAGAAGATATTTCAGATTGTCTATGATCAATACTTGTTGGCTGAGGGAAGAGGTTACCTGCAATACCAGTAATAAAATTAAAGTTTAATTTACAGGTAAATTACAGGTAAAAAAACTAGCGCAGATGAAATGTGCATTCTCGTGCAATTGAAAGATTATTTTCGTGCAACTGAAAGGCCGATTCGCGCAAATGAAATGCACCGTGCATGACACGTGTCCTTATTAAATATACAAATCAGTGTAATTGTTTAAACCAATCTTATGACCCATTGATGGTCATTGATTGCTTCCACAAGGAAATTTAAAATAAATTTTTATCTACCACGTGTTTTGAAATTAAATTTCACAAATAATTTATTTCTACACATAGATTTTTCTCAGAAATAGAACAAAGTAATATTCTGACATCACACAAAACCACTTTCCAGTTGGACTGCTCCTTTCTAGCACAATTATGGCTATATCTTTTGGTCGGAGAAAGGTAACTCAGGCCAATATCAAAATTTGGTAAATAGTCAATATTTTCATTGCTTAAACCAATTCATCCCCGAAATATAGTTTGAACCCATCTCAAAAGAAATTAAAGAAACACAAGTCATCAAATTAAGGAATAAATAGTTGCAATACGTTATTGAACTTTATTTTTTCATCAATTTGCATGTTTTTAGGTGTGAAATTATTTTGTTTCAAGTAACTATTTTTTTAAAATTTTTATTCTTTCAGAATGACATTCCTGTGCATTATTCAAATACATTTGTAAAAGAAATGCAGTTCAATAACATATTTGATGTCATTGTCTTGCCAATTTGCTGTTTTCCCTACAAAAAATAATATTACCAGAGACTATTTGAATTAAGTACTTCTTTTCTTTAACTTTATAAACTAATACAAAATGCTTCAGGAAGCAGATATTTCAAAAGCATTCAACATAAATTTATTATCATTTTTTTTTTATTATTCTGGTTAGCTGAATAAAAGTCCATTTCTACAATGTCATGAATATGAGCAAAAATTTTAAGAGCTTGTATATGTACATTAAAATCCTTTATAAAAATATTAATATCCAAGTTATTTTACCAAACTTTCAGAAAATCTATCAAGAATGCTTCAAATTTTTTTCCTGAAATATAAATGATTAATTTATTAATCTAAATTACTTGTGAATTTGATTTCTTTTCCTTCAAAACTTAATCAACTTGTAAAATATTGAACTTCTCTGCTTAATTAACTGTTATTTGTAATATATTAATATTTATAAGGCAGTTTCTTTGATGTCATAAAAACTGTTTTATCACATAAATAGGTTTTGATCACTTTCTCAACAGGTGTTATTGGAGTAATTAACGGCTGAAGTATGACACCTGTATCATTAAACCTTATACCGATAGATAGGCAAACGCTGAGGTGTTACGAACGTTACACCCTTCCCGTAACAAGTCCATTCGGAAGTCGGCAATGGCGGCACCCATGAATTTGTGAATAAAAAGGTCTATAATAGGGTCTGTAAGTCCCGTCATGTGACTCACGAAAATCTGCAATAAACAGGCAATTCGAAAACGTTTCCCGCCAAAACATGATGTCTTAGGATTATGACATTCACATTTTTTGTTTGAAACGTCATACATGTTTGTTTAAAACGTAACTTCCGGGTACAATTTTTGATCCCAGAAGTCCAAAAATTATAAGAGACTTACAGACCCTATTCATAAAGCTGAAATTGCAGGAGGGGTATCACCCGTATCTATTTCTGATCATATATGGCCATACAAACATTATACATTTAAATTTTTTATCTTAATAAATATTGAAAAATAAATATAATGGTAACAATAATAAATATTTAAATCTTATTTTAAAATATATAAACAAATAAATAAAATTTAAAGACTTTAACAACTCTATAACAACATCTGTATAGCTTAATTCATCTCTTAGTGAAAGTTCTCCAAACAAACTTCTTTTCCCATTTACTAAATCTTTCACAATGTATTTAGAATATTTATCTATTTTTTGAAATTATATGTATAAGTGAAAAATAATCAAGAATTGGCCTTGCCAGATTTTCAATACTTCAAAATACTGTCCGATGTCCGAGTACTTTTATTTGTGAACATCAATTTTCATGATTTTCTTAAATATCACTATATTATGGGAACTTAAATTGTTGTTTCTAATTCTATGCATTAAAACTTCTTTGATTAAAATATGCATTTGGTTGGGAACTTAATTTTGTAATTTTAGCAAACACTGAAATCCACAAAAATTGGAATCCCACAAACAATGGTACTTTCACAGTAAAAAGAATGTTTGAAGAACACATTATGGGCTTTAAAGTTACTGTTTGAAGAATGCATGATTGGCCCACAGGTTTATATTTGAAGAACACATAGTGGGCTAAAAGGTTTATATTTGAGAACACATAATGGGCTAAATGTTAATCTTTGAGGGGAAAAAAGACAGACACACAGGTTAATGTTTGAAGAACACACTATGAGCTAAAACGTTGTGTTTGAAGAATGCATGATATTTCCATATAGGTTTAAGCTGGAAGAACACGTTATGGGGCTAAAGGTTAATTATGAGGAACAGGTAATAGGCCAACATGATACTGTTTGAAGAACACTTAAAGGTCTGAAAGGTTAATGTTCAAAGAATATAATGGTATCTTTACAAAAAACATTAACAGCAATAGAAAATACCTTTCAAATTTGGATCCATTTTGTGTTATACCAATATATTTATGAAGAATACACTGAACAATTTAAATGTTCAGTTTGAAAATTATATAGGCCTGCAGTCCTTTTACGACAAATTTTAATCACAAGTCAATATAAATTGTTAAAGACTCACAACTAATTTTTATAGTACAATTTTTTTGTGAAAAGGGCTGCTGTTTTTCAAGAACTACACTAAGTTAATGCCTGAAATAATACAAATCATTAAAATTTCATCAACAATCAAAATTGCACATTTGTTTTTGGGAAAATAGATCTTTTGATTCCTCTTGCACGAATTATATTATGCATTGCTAATTCTCTTCTGATGTTAATAAAATCTTTATTAAAAATGTCACATAGTTGACAGAATATAGCCTTTATTCTTCTGTTTTAGGAATTTTTTTCATATAGAAGAAAAAATAAAGGTACATCATAATTTAAAATTGGATTACTGGCCAAAGGAGAAAAGAGAAAGGAAAAAAAATGAATTCTGGCAAAAATTAAAATTGTGTTTTCAGAAAATAATATTGACTACATTGCTATCATCTATTGTAAACTATGCATGGTCTTAATTATCCATTGCAATACACAGCACCACTAGATTTAACACATATAACAGCATTACAGGTTAGTAAAGTGGTCTAGATCTAATCGATGAGTATTATTAACAAATGCTTTTCAATCTGACCATAAATTTATTGTCAAAAACAAATATCTCTTTGGCATAGGAATTAATGCTTTCAATCATTTCTTCTTCACAATCACCTTTTTCTCTTTGTGTGGCTGAAAAAAGAGGAAGTATACATTAACTAGAGCTGTCTCTGAATGGCAACCAGTTATGCCCCCACTGATTGAACCCTGAATCAATATGGCAAGTGCTAATTTAAGTGTGTGTTGACACAGCACAAGTATGGACACAATGATATGCCTCCCCTTTTTCCAAAATATATAAAAGGGAAGTTCTGAGCTGGAAAATCAATTCTATGGATGCTAGGAATTTGAGGCATTTTGAATTTCCCCACCTTTTTCCAGTTTCCATGGCCATGGCAGCCATTTTGAAAATTCTTAGACCCAAAATCATTTCTATGGGTGCTAGACATCCTTTTTGTAAAGTTTCATCAAATTTGAGGCACTTTGAATTTTCCTGCCTTTTTTCAGTTTCAATGGCAACCGCGGCCATTTTGAATATTCCAAAAGATATGTGTGTGTGCACATCTACTTATTATAAGTTAGATTCCTTTGAAGTATTTGGAATTTGTTTCCAAACTTTCTAAAAAAACATGAATAGTTGTGTTTTTCATTTGTACGGACGGACAGATGGACTAACAGACGGACAGACAAGGGTAAAACAATATGCAACTTTTTGTCTTGGGGGCATAAAAATATCAAACAGTAAAATGAAAACAATTTATAATGGAAAATTTAAAGTGAAATACTGTGGAAGTACTTTTATTCGTGGACATCAATTTTCGTTGGTACTTAAATTCGTGGTTTCAAATTCCATACATTAAAACTTTATGTAAAAATGCATTTCATTGGGAACTTAATTTCGTGGTTTAAGCGAACCACGAAATCAATGAAAATTGGAACCCCACGAACAATAGTACTTTGACAGTAATCTCTTGGAGCTCAACTTTTAAGGTCTTACTGCAAGAAAATATACCAAAAGAAATACAATAACATTCATATTGGGATGTTTTATTTTCATAAAAAACAGCAAAACATCCTTGGTAATTTTTCATTGGTGGAAAATACAGCTGAACTTGGAAGGCTGGAAATGCAATAACTTGAACAAGATGGATGTCCTGAGCCCTTTTTGTGGTCCCTTTGTATAAGTTTAAACATCATAAGTTCAACCTTGATATCTTAAACACCCCTTTGGTTACAAACTGTTTTCATCGGTTCCTTGGGTGTTTGAGCCATCAAATTTCAACTGCATTTAAAAAAGTGATGATAGGCTATATTCAGTTTGACAGATTTAGGAATAGGCTATATTCAGTTTGACAGATTTAGGAATAGGCTATATTCAGTTTTACAGATTTAGGAATAGGCTATATTCAGTTTTACAGATTTAGGAATAGGCTATATTCAGTTTGACAGATTTAGGAATAGGCTATATTCAGTTTGACAGATTTAGGAATATGTTCAGAGACTATAAATATGATGTAACATGAAGAAATTCTATTATTTAGATCTCGATATTTTTTTAAAATGGAAACTTAGAAGCATTGTTTTCATACTTGTATTACATATATACAGATGGAAAGACTGATACATAAATAAACTTATTGACAGCAAAGCAAGGAAAACACTCCAAGTCCCATGTCCCATTACAATTATGAAATGAACATCTTTATATCTGATATTTATTTACTGTTTTTTTATTCCTTTCTCTATCAAAACAAAACTTACTGGTATAATTTGAAAAGAACATGTCAAATCCTTAGTGACCACAAGCACTGCAGCAGCATTATCAAATTCTCCACAATAGTTTGGTGCACTAAATAATGTTAACATCTATAAATAGAAAAAAAAAAACATGTTAAATACTTACTGGTCGAGTACCAGTTATCACCAATTTTCACTTGCTTCGAGATCATGCAGGACTTTTGTTGCACCCTTATGAACAGAAGTGACAACAATATCCTAAAAATACATTCCTAAGACAAATTTGTTTTAATCTTTAACTAGAGGCTCACATGAGCCTGTATCGCTCACCTGGTGACTGGTTTTATTCATTGTCACCAAGAGACCATCCATTAATGGCATTATTATCCATACTATACATCAGTTCACCAGATGTTACAGTTTCTGACATACATACTTAAGTCACAAGCTTTGAAGGAAACCACCCAAGGACAATTGTGACCAAGTTTGGTTCCCATTGGCTCTGTAGTTTCAGAGAAGATCTTTGAATGCATTTCACATAGGGTCACTATGTTACACTATGTTTCCCCCTGGCGGCCATCTTGGATGAGGTATGAACATAAAAACATACCTGCCAACCTCCAAAAGTACTGTGGTGGGTCATGACCCAACATTGTGCATTCAGATGTTGGGTCATAGCGCGTGACGGCATATTTTCAAAGTTAAACTCTGCTTCAGACAATTAATAACAAATACCAAGCATATGCAAGGCAATCAGATTTTGTCAATTAATGCTGGATCTCAGATGTTCTATGGTCTATATCAACACACAGAGCAGTATTTTTCTGCATTAATTTTGTTTTAATGGAATTTCATCCATATTATATATCTGGGAAAAGCATAGTAGTATGGTGGTTTATTGCCTTGAATACCTGTATAGGTCTCTCACGGCATTTTAAACCTGGAGGGACGCCCACTCCATTGCAATATAATTTCAGAACGTTGTTCTTCCAATGGTGTTTGGTTGACTGTCGTTAGACTTCGCAATCCAGCTACCTTGGTGGGTCGAACTTTGGTTTGTAGAAGGACTTTGAAGAACTCAAACCCCTAACTAAGGTATGTGCCGCCGTTAGCCTGCATGTCTTGGCCCTGAGAGACCAAGACCCATTCTACACGTTGAATGGTGCAGTTGCCCAGTCCTCACCATCAAACTGGAGTACTCTCTTGGAGGTGGTCTTGCGTCTTCGAGGACTGGGAAAAGCATTAAGTTGCAAAGGCACTATGTAATTTCATTAGAAATTGATTAAACAGCTATAATCATTTATTTTTAACTTCATCAAAATAACAAAAACTAAAATGTTTTTTAAGATATTTCAGTAAGTTGGGGTATTTATTATTGTCAACATCAAAATCTTATGGCCATTTTTTATAAAATGGAAAATTATTCAAGCGAGGTAATTAGCAATATTTATAAACATTTTCATATAAGAAGATTGTGTAGATTCTTTGTAATCGTTGCCAGTGCTTATTGATTACTATATAAACAACACCTGTCCTAATAATTGCCCTAATCAACACTAATTAAACAGTCTAATTAACTTGTTTACCTGTCAGAATGCTACTTGAGTTGATTGACATCAATAAACGAACATGCAAGACAATTTCACCTGGTCAATTTTGCGGGTGAAAACAGTCACCTGCAGCGGGTCATGCTTTCTGGTGGGTGAAGGGATGTTTTTGCTGGTGTGACCCAGCAAATGCGGGTCACTTGGCAGGTATGATAAACATAGGTAATCAACGATTACAGAGTTCGCCTCGTTATGGCACTTTGTCACAGTAACAAAATCTTGACTTGATGTTGACATCACATTTGCATGCCTAATCACGGTTACATGATCCTACCATGTATAGTGACTGAGATCTGAACTTGCCTGAAAACTTGGACATAAATCACTCAAGCGTAAAACATAAGTCAAAGTGACATACTTTTGCCTGGATGCTGATGTACCATCAGGGATGCATGCCTATGCAAGGTTACATGATCCTACCATGTAAAGTGACTGAGATATGAACTTGTCCAAAAACTTGGATGTAAATCAATCAAGTGGAAAATATAGGTCAAAGTGACCTAATTTTGTTTGGATGCTGATCTATCATCAGAGTTATATGCATATGCCAGGTTACATGATTGTACCATGTATAGTGACTAAGACCTGAACTCGTCCTAAAACTTGAATGTAAATCAATCAAGCATAAAATATAGGTCAAGGTGTCCTAATTTTGCCTGGATGCTGACCAACCATCAGAGATGTATGCATATGCAAGGTTGCATGATCCTACCATGTGTAGTGACTGAGATCTGAACTAGTCAAAAAACTTGAATGTAAATCAATCAAGCATAAAATATAGGTCAAAGTGTCTTAATTTTGCCTGGACGCTGATTCACCATCAGAGTTGCATGCATATGCAAGGTTGCATGATCCTACCATGTATAGTGACTAAGATCTGAACTTGTCCGAAAACTTGAGTGTAAATCAATTAAGCGTAAAATATAGGTCAAAGTGACCTAATTTTGCCTGGATGCTGATACACCATCAGAGTTGCATGCATATGGAAGATTATATGATCCTACCATGTATAGTGACTGAGATCTGAACTCGGACGTAAACTTGAATGTAAGTCGTTCAAGCGGAAAATATAGGTCAGAGAGACCCAATTTTCTTGGAGGCTGTGAGATAGCCCAAGATGCACCTGCATACGCCAGGGGTACTCCAATAGTCCCCCTCAACTTCGTTGAGGCGAACTAAAAATCACAAACTTTAAAGGCGACCACCCATGGAGTATTGTAACCAAGTTTTGTTCCAATTGGCTCAGTAGTTTCAAAGATCTTTAAATGCATTTCAGATAGGGTCCTTATGTTAAACTATGATCCTTGCTGGCGGCCATCTTGGATGATGTACCAACATAAAAATCACAAACTTTGAAGTGGATCACCAATGGATAATGTGACAAAGTTTGGTTCCAATTGGCTCATTAGTTTCAGAGAAGAAGATCTTTGAATGCATTTCACATAGGGTCCTTATGTTAAACCATGTTCTTCGCTGGCGGCCATCTTGGATGAGGTATGAACATAAAAATCACCAACTTTGAAGGGGACCACCAATGGACTATTGTGACCAAGTTTGGTTCCAATTGGCTGGGTAATTTCAGAGAAGAAGATGTTTGAATGCATTTCACATAGGGTCCATATGTTAAACTATGTTCTTCACTGGCGGCCATCTTGGATGAGGTATGAATATAAAAATCACAAACTTTGAAGTGGATCACCAATGGGCTATTGTGACCAAGTTTAATTTGGTTCCAATTGGCTCAGTAGTTTCAGAGAAAAAGATCTTCGAATGCCTTTCCCATAGGGTCCTAATGTTAGAACTATGTTCCCCACTGGCGGCCATCTTGGATGAGATGCGAACCTGCTGGACATCTGTAGAAATTGTATCCTCGATAAGCTTAACACTTTTGCAATTCAAACTTAACCTCTATCACAAATAGTTTTTGAATAAAAGTAAAAACGTATAAAAATCGTGAAAATTTAACAAAAAAGGGGCTATAAGTCCTATATGGGTCGTCAGATTTTTTTCAAAATTGCAGGACATGTAGATCTTATTATGCTGACCATTTTTGTAATTTAAACTTTACACCTATCTGCTATCATTTTCAATATATAAGACGAAAAGTAACAAAAAAAAAAAAAAAAAAAAACGGAAATTTTGCGGAAAAAGGGCAATAACTCCAAGACCGATTATCGGATATTCTCCAAAATTGCAGGGTGGGTAGATCTCATCATGCTGATCATTTTTACTCCGCCAAATTTTTTTATATCTGTAACGATTTTTGAGTTATTTGCAAAAAACAGAAATTTACCCCTATGTTCAATTTTTAGTAACAGCGGCCATGTTGTTTGGTCAACGGACATAAAAATCACAAACTTTAAAGTGCATACCCTGGTTATGATTCAGGCCAAGTTTGGTTAATATTGGCCCAGTAGTTTCAGAGGAGAAGATCTTTGAATAAAAGTTAATGGACGGACGACGGACGCCGAGTGATGGCAAAGATATTCTATTTTCTTGTCATCATGAACAAAATAGAGCGAATTTGGCATTTATAAAAATCATGCTACTTTCATTTTGAAAATTATATCGGCTGACCTTTCATTCTTTATTTCCTTTAGTTCATCCCTTTTTGGAGCACTTCAGTGGATAAAAGTGTACATTTAACAATTTGAAACTAGAAGCTCAGAGACCGAGCCTTTATCGTTCACCTTACAAAATGCTTTTATGCCATGCATTTTTTTACCAATAAGGTCTAAATTGTTTAGCTATGTTCTCCATTAGCACACATGTTTTTTTGTCTGATATTACATGTATTGAAATGGGTAATTTTTGCAACAGACCTTCTATACATTCAGTTAAATATGCTTGAATAGTTTCAGAGAAGATGATGAAAAAGATGGCTATCTCATACTGGGCTCTAATGTTAAACTATGTTCTGCACTGGAGGCCATGTTTTTTTGTCGGATTGAAATGAAATGAGCAATTTTTGTAAAGTACCTTCCGTACATCATTCCTGGTTGAATTTTCATCAGTGTTTTCAGAGGAAAAATGAAATAGGGTGCAATGTTAAACTATGTGCCGTGCTGGCGGCCATGTTTTTTATCGGATCAGAACAAAACTAGAGCTGTCGTCTGATGGCAGCAAGGTATACCCCCGCTAATTGAACCCTGAATCAATATGTGTAAATTTAAGTGTGTGTGTTGACCCAATATAGTTGTGGACACAGTACAAATGTGGACACAATACAAGTATGGACAAAATGATATACCTCCCCCTTTTTTTTGAAAATATTAAAGACGAATTATCTCCCCTTCAAAATTTCGGACAGCAACCATATAACTTCATGCACATCTTCAGCTTGTATACTAAAACTTTGCAACAGTTCATCAAAATCCAAGAGGTGGTTTAGGAGAAGATGCGCTGACAAGGATCACCCCTCCCCTTTACACAGAAAATATTCAAAGGATCACCCCTCCCCTTTACACAGAAAATATTCAAAGACAAATGATCTCCCCTTCAAAATTTCAGACAGCAACCTATTACTTCATGCACATCTTCAGGTGGTGTACTACAACTGTGTAACATTTCATCAACATCCAAGCAGCCGCTTAAGAGAACATGCACTGACAAGGTTCGTCCACCCCCCTTTTTCCAGAAAATATTCAAAGACAAATTATCTCCCCTTCTAAATTTTGGGCATCAACTATATAACTTCCTGCACATCTTCAGATGGTGTACTGCAACTGTGTAACATTTCATCAAAATTCAAGCAGCCATTTAGGAGAAAATGCGCTGACAAGGTTCGCCTACCCCCTTTTTCCAGAAAATATTCAAAGACGAATTTTCTCCCCTTCAAAATTTCAGGCAGCAACCATATTACTTCATGCACATCTTCAGATGGTGTACTACAACTGTGTAACATTTCATCAAAATCTAAGTAGCCATTTAGGAGAACATGTGCTGACAAGGTTCGCCTCCCCCCTTTTTCCAGAAAATATTTAAAGACAAATTATCTCCCCTTCAAAATTTCGAGCAGTAACCATATTACTTCATGCACATCTTCAGATGGTGTACTACAGCTGTGTAACATTTCATCAAAATCCAAGCAGCTGTTTAAGAGAACATGCACTGACAAGGCACATGGAGGGACGGACGGACAGACAGGGTGATTCCTATATACCCCCCAAACTTTGTTTGTGGGGGGTATAATGAGCTATCTTTGTTAAGNACCTTTCCTTTCTGTTGAAAGAAATGCTGATCTTGCCATGTCAGCTTTTTAACGTCTACTGTGTTCGAACGCAATCGGGGGGAGGTAACTCTTACCGTGACGTTCATTTAGTAACGTCTCACCTTAAGCCGTTTCAGAGGAGAAGATGACAATGTGATTATTTCCATAGGGTCCAATGTAAAACTTAAGTTCCACACTGGCCACCATGTTTTTTAAAGGATCGCAATGAAATGACCAATCTTTATAAAGGACCTTTTGTACATCATTCCTGTAAAGTTTGGTTGAATTTGCTTTGGTGTTTTCAGATGAAAAGATGAAATGTGATTTTCCCATAGGGTCCAATGATAAACTATGTTCCAGGCTGGCTGCCATGTTTTTTGTCTGATTGGAACACAATGAGCAATCTTTGTCAAGGACCTTTAGTACATCATTCCTGTAAAGTTTGGTTGAATTTGCTTCAGTGGTTTCAGAGCAGGAGATGAAAATGTGATTTTTCCCATAGGGTCCAATGTTAAACCTAAGTTCCGCGCTGGCAGTCACTTTTTTCATCGGATCGGAACGAAATGACCAATCTTTGTAAAGGACCTCAAGTTCATCATTCCTGTAAAGTTTGGTTGAATTTGCTTCCGTTGTTTCAGAGGAGAAGATGAAAATTTCATTTTCCCTTAGGGTCCAATGTTAAACTATCTTCCGCGCTGGTCGCCATGTTTTTTATCGGATTGGAATACAATGAGCAATCTTTGTCAAGGACTTTTAGTACATCATTCCTGTAAAGTTTGGTTGAATTTGCTTCAGTGGTTTCAGAGGAGAAGATGAAAATGTTAAAAGTTAACTGACGACGGACAGACGGACGACGGATGCCAAGTGATGGCAATAGCTCTCACTGACCCTTTTGGTCAGGTGAGCTAAAAAAGCTGATGCATGCTTTGGAAGATGGCGATAACTGGTACACACATCAGCAAAATTTGTGGAAAAAAACATTTTTTAAAATGACTATATTACTGTGCATGTTCAATGAAACTGAAAATGAACACGATTGGTTAAGGTATTACTTGGTAAATTTTTACAATATTACGCATGTAAAGTTTAATCCCAGTTTAAGAAGATCAAATGCAAAATCAGTGTGAAAATGGCGATAACTGGTACACGACCAGTAGTGATCATAAGTTTTGCAACAGCATTATCAAATTCTCCACAATAGTTTGGTGCACTAAAATATGTTAACATCTATAAAAAGAAAACATATACTGTATTATTTTATGTATTATTGTATAGCAACATAATATTTCCCTAAGAAAGCAACCAAAAGTAAGTGTGCAATAAATTTCCATATTGCATCAGTGCAATATAAATTAATTTTTATGAAGTCATTGGCAACAAAAATCCACATATTAACCGAAATTAAAGCTTTGCTATACAATAAAAGGGTTATTGCATGAATATTGGGGAATATTATCCCTTGTAGAATATATATTTCATTCGCAAGCTTGTGCAATATGAAATTCTACTCAGGACAATATTCCCCAATATTCATGCAATAACCCTATATTATTATTATTATTATTAAACAAGATCATATCTACATAATAATATTTCCAAGGAAGCGTTAATATTTTTTAAAGTGTTTTTTTTTTGTTTTTCCGTTAGTATATTTTGCACCTTCAGCAAGCTGCATGTATCAGTAACAACTTGAGCTGTCAATACCCCCAGATCTATAACAATTTATTCCGCCATAAACATTTACCCCAGAATACATTAATAACCTAAGGTATTCCACAACCAAAATACCCCAGGAAAATATATCTGACGGAATAAAGTGCACTAGTATATCTACTCCTTATGAGTAGAAATCAACATAATCTAAAATATATACACTAGGAATTAATTTCCACTTACAGTTGTTGAAATAGAGTACATAAGCATGTCATTTTGAAATTTTGACAGTTTCGCCAGTATCAATATGAAAAGTCTAAGCTAAACAATCCTCTTGAGATGCAAATTTGGTATAATTTGTCTGTCATAATGGTCAAAGGTGAGTCAAGGTCGCAGTGACCTACTGTTGGTACCTGACACATCACCTTCCCATGATAGATCCATATCTCAAGCCTGATAAACTTAGGTAATGAAAATTTAGCTCTAGACATAAAATGGACAAGAATTAACATTCAAAGAAGCCAAAGGTCAAAGTCACAGTGACCTGACTTTGGTACAGCCAAGTTTGATATATCTGGCTGCTATTGGTATTAAAACGATGGTCTAGATACAAATAGATGAGGTTTAACTAACATTTAGGTCAAATTCAAGGCCACAATGACATAATTGATACATGACACATAATCTTCCTATGATACATCAAAACACTAAGGTTTGATAAACTTATGTGCTATGACACAAATGTTATGCTCTGTCCACAAAATGTACAAGGTTTTGCTATTATAGAATTCAAAGCAAAGGTCACAGTGATCCATTTTTGGTGCCTACCTATATCCTAGGTGCTTTGCTACAAAATTTCAGCTCCAGACAAAGTGTCCACATGGTTTTAATGTCAAATTCAAGGTCACAGTGACCAAAATTTGGTACTCATCACACCAAATTCTCATGATGCATGTACACACAAAGTTTGATAATCCTAGGTGCTATGGTACAAAACTTTTCCCTCTGGACACCAAATGAGATAGACAGACAGACAGATAAACAAGGTGATTCATATAATATCCCTCAAAACTTTGTTTGCTAGGGGTATAACAAGCATTCATAGATCTTTTCAATCCGACTTTCTACTACTATAATTTTTTTGTGTTTTTATGCCCCATTGATCTTTGGATTGGGGCATATAGTTTTTGTCCTGTCTGTGTGTACTGTAAGTTTAACCTGGCTAATAACTTTTGAACCAGATGTGATAGGCCCTTCATATTTGGTATGTTTATTGATCATGTAAAGCTGGAAATCGCTATGCAAATTTTACTAAGGTCAGGTCAAAGGTCAAGGTCACAGAGGTCAAACAGTCAAAATCTAGATTTTGCTATAGTTCTTTAATTACAATTGCAGGCTTTCCGAAAGTTGAAAAATTCTGCCGGTCATTTGGTCCGACAAGCAAGAAAAATTGCCGGTCCTAAAGTGAACTTGCCGGACCATTATGACGAAAATCCGGAAAAAAATCGGGTCTTCTCCGTTCTGGTTCTGATGTACAAAATCAGAAGTCAGCCATTTGCAATTTCGTAGTCAAAATTGGATAAAGCTTGTATTCTAAAGCAAAAATTTAATAAAGAAAGCAAGGAATGTTACAGTTTAAAGACCGATTGAAACATTTTCTATTGACATGCAGATAAACAGAGGCAACAACCAATGGACAGATGAAATCTCTTGCTGGTCCTCTGGTCCAACACGGATAATAATTTGCCAGTCAAGACTCAAAAATACCGACGGACCGGCACATTTCGGAAAGCCTGCAAATGGTAGAGGCTTGATATTCTATATGTGAATAGATCTAATAGTATAGAGCTTAGTACAATTCCACCATAAAAATTTGGGTCAGGTCAAAGGTCAAGGTCACTGAGTGCAAATTTGAAAACTGTAAAAAAAGTTAAACATTGCCTAATCTTTTCAATCAGATGTGATAGGACCTTCATATTTGGCTTGTATATTGGTCATATGAAGCTGAACATCATTAAACAAATTTAATAAAGGTCAGGTCAAAGTCAAAGAGATTAAACAGTCAAAATCTCGATTTCGCTTTAGCTCTTTAATTACAATTGCTAGAGGCTTCATATTATATATGTGAATAGATCTAATAAAGCTTAGTACAAATTCACCAAAAAATCAGGGTAAGGTCAAAGGTCAAGGTCACTGAATGCAAATTCAAAAACTTTAACATTGCCTTTATCTTTTCAACCAGATGTGATAGGATCACCAAAAGCTGCATACCATTATGCAAATTTCATTAAGGTCGGGCCAAAGGTCAAGGTCACAAATATCAAAGGTCAAAACCTAGATTTTGCTTTAAGCTCATTTATTGCAATTGCAAATGGATAGATATTCTAAATGTGAATAGATATAATGGAGCTTGGTGCAAATGTCTACTTAACCTTTAATTTCTAGTGTATATTGCAATTTTTAGCATAAATTTTGTATTGTAGACATGATTGCTACCGGGGGCATAGTGTTTAAAAAACACATCTTGTTTAAAATGTGTTTATAGCTTACTTGTTCTTAGCTTACAAAAGGTAAGTACCAACATAAGGAGCATAATACTACTACATTATTAAACACGTACTTAGTTCAAATATAAATGTGAAAACTCAGAAATATACCAAAGGAATAATTGAGCAATAACAGTACATTATTTGAATGTCCTAATGTCAATCATATATTTGACAGTCAAAAATGCAGTTTACAGGCAATGTGTAATTGGATATTTTTTACCGTCAAATCAAGATTGACGCCCCCAGACATTCAAATAATGTATGTTATTGCAATTCTAATGAAAAAACAATTTTTTGTCTTGTTTGTTTTTAACATTGTTGTAAGTGGAAGACAAACCAGGCTTTACAGGGAACCTGCTTTGTCCGGAGCATGTACATAGTGTAATTGACAGTTAGTTTTGACCAATCAAATCATCTGTTACATAAATGCTGCATTCAAATTCTTTTTATATAAGCTACATACACTTCTTTTCTGGAAAAACTGGTATCCATCTTCAACAACCTGTAAATAAACAAAACAGAAGATAGTTAACCATGTTTTTGAGAGCATATATGATGGGTCAGCCATTAATAATATACAAATGAGTAAAAACACTGTGTATTACCCATACACAGAATATAGGTACCAGGACTGGTTTTCGTGTAAATTTCAATGAAATCTTTCATTAGTGTATGCTGGTACCAGTGTATAGCTACTTAGTAGCTTTAAACTGGATCCATGTACACTAATGGTAACGGTCATCAAAACTTTAAACAAAACCAGTTCTGGTACCTATATCCATATAGTGAAAAACACTGATAAAAGACATTGGCAACAAAATAACTGCAATGTTGATTGAAATTTATTTCCTCTTGTGACTCAAGTCAAATAAATTACAAAAAATCACCATGTTTCAGATTTTGAACTCACTGTCTCTTTAATTAAGAATTGAATGCATTATTTTGAAGTTTCATTTTGGTATGAAATTATTGACAGATACACATTTTTAATGAAGTGTAGTAATTATCCTTTGAAACTTCAAAATTATGCATTCAATTCTTATAATTACAATTTATAACCGAAATGTAAAAAAAACAAATTTACATCCTATACATTGGGATTCTATTTTTACAAATTCATCCGCCATGTGATTATGTGGTCAAATGTGTTTCTTGAGAATTGCAACTTCCCATTGATATGCCACATGATCGATGTTCACCTATCAAATTGACATAATTTAAATAAATATGTATAAAATGTAATTATTCCTACATTGAATCTGGTTTGAATTTCATGGTCAAAACTTTAATATCCAAAACACCTTACCCCAATGAACACAATGTTCATTTGGGTAAGTTGTACAGATAAAGTTTAAAAGCAGTATACATTTTGATTCACAACACAAGTGATTGGTTCACCCTAAAGTTAATCAATTTCAACATTTCATTATACATTACTTTCAAACAATCAAAAACAAGAGCTGTCGCCGAATGGCAACCAGTGATACCCCCACTAATTGAACCCTGAATCAATATGGCAAGTGCAATTAAATCTAAGTGTGTGTGGACACAATACAAGTATGGACACAATGACATAATCCTCAAGAATAAACAGAATGAAGTAACCAACTAATCATATAGAGGCTGCATACCAATTTTGAAATCAATCCCTCTTATAGATTCTGAGAAAACTGTGACGAAAAAATCATGTTTCGCTATTTTCATAACTAAGTCCATATTTCGTAAAACAGGACGTACACATCCAACAGGACTCAAAAAAGGACGTTCCTTACAACTCATCATATTGAGGCTGCATACCAATTTTGAAATCAATCCCTCTTATAGCAGCTGAGAATACTGCGATGGAAAATTTATGTTTCACTACATTTCGTAACTAAGTCCACATTTTGTTAAACAGGAAGTGCACGTCGGACAAGACTCAAAATAGGACGTTCCTTCCAATAATCATACTGAGGCTGCATTCAATCCCTCTTACAGAATCTGAGAAAACTACAACGAAAAATTCATGTTTCACTGTAATTTTGTAACTAAGTCAACATTTCGTTAAACAGGAAGTGCACATCGGACAATACTGTAAATAGGACATTCCTTACAACTAATCATATTGAGGCTGCATACCAATATTAAAATAAATCCCTCTTATAGCAGCTGAGAAAACTGCGACGGAAAATTCATGTTTCACTACATTTTGTGATTAAGTCCACATTTCGTTAAACAGGAAGTGCACATCCGACAAGACTCAAAATAGGAGGTTCCTTACAACTCATCAAACTGAGGCTGCATACCAATTTTGAAATCAATCCCTCTTATAGAATCTGAGAAAACTGCGACGAAAAATTCATGTTTCACTACAATTTGAAACTAAGTCCACACTTGGTTAAACATGAAGTTTCTCATCGGACAAGACTGAAAATAGGATGTTCCTTACAACTATTCATATTGAGGCTGCATACCAATTTTGAAATCGATCCCTCTTATAGCAGCTGAGAAAACTGTGACGAAAAATTCATGTTTCACTCCGTTTCATAACCAAGAGCACATTTCGTTGAACAGGAAGTACACATCCGACAGAATTCAAAATAGGACGTTCCTTAAAACACATCACACAGAGGCTGCATGCCAATTTTCAAACCAATTGCTCTACTAAAAGCTGAGGAAATTGTGACAGAAATAATTTTTTGGGCAAAAGGACGGATGAACGGACAGACGAATGGACGGACGGACAGACAAGGTGAATGCAGTATACCCCACTCTCTAAATAGTGGGGGTATAATTATACTTGATATTCATTTTTAACAAACAATTTAAATATCTAAGTTAGTTTGTTTACAATTATTTTCCATAATTTCACTCTAGGAAATGACGTCACAATAGACGGTCAACCTTGTTTTAAGTAAACATCTCGGCGGATTAACATGGAAAACGTAGTTCATGAAAAGAATCTCAAATTAAGCAAATAATTATGAGAGAACTGATCTATTTAATAATAAAGGGCTACGCCGAGCGCAGCATGATACGACCGCAGCATGTCGTCCACTGAAATTTGAAAAAGTGCAATTTAAAGTGAGTATGGACATAGGAAAGAGCTTGACACAATAATTAGATGGACNTTGATAACAATCCGTTCACTAGAACTAAAGTTATGCTGTCCACAGACGCCGACGCCGACGCCAACGCCGACGCCGACGCAGACGCCGACGCAGACGCCGACGCCGACGCCAGCGCCATACCATAATACGACCGCAAAATTTTTGCGGTCGTATAAAAACAATAACTTATCCTAGATTCTGATTATCGAAAATATTCAACTCATGATCGAAAAACACTGTAATTCACTCATGCGCTGTGCACATTCATGAATTACTGCGTTTTTCGATCATTCGTTGAATATTTTGCAATAATCAAAATCTGGGATTAGTTATAGTATAATTCCAAAAACACCTTTATTGGTTAATACATGTAGCCAAAATTCTTTCTAGATGCCACTCTATATCCAAATTATTTTTTTGCAGTTCAATGATAACGGTGAAGTGTATTAGTTTTACGGACCAAAACAATCAAGATATTCAAGATGCAGGTAAAATTTCCAAAATCAATTTGAAGTGGAATTCTCAGGTAAGATGTCCATTGTATACCAGTAAGTCAGTGCCAAAAAGATAAGTTTTCTTCATTCTCTGACATTCACTCTAAAATTCAGGGTTCTTTTTCACTTTCACAAAATTATGTTTCTTATTGATCTCATCTCAACAGTGTATGGAGTAGATCGAATGACCACAGCTGTACCCTAGCCAAAGCATCAATCAAACCACTACCTATCGCTTCAACCCTTTTCATAGTCTAGATATTGTATGAGATTAAGTTTCTGGAGAGATCTAATAGCGATTTCAACTCGTATCAAATAACAATATTTTGTCTTTCGTAAGTTTATACAAGATATATATGTGTTTACCTGATGTGCCCTTGCTATAAGTGTTAAATCATGCTTCTTTAGAAAATCCAGGACAACATCACCACCAAATGTATAGGATACTCCTCTGTCATTTTCTCCCCATCCAGTTATGTCCTAAAAATATTGATCAAAACAAGAGGCTCTCAAGAGCCTGTATCGCTCACCTGCACCATGGCCGACATAGATAAAAGGCATTTCCAATAGGAAAAACAAAACATAAAATTTAGCAGAATACTTTTTTTTCCTAAAATTACAGTATTC
>MJUU01025531.1:36735-50280 GCA_002080025.1 Modiolus philippinarum
CAAGTACATGTATAGCACCTTGACGTACTATTGGCTAAATGGCAGTCACATGATATAAAATAATTGTGATATTTTTGCTTTTAATCAGTACTTTGGGTGGATAACCTTACGAATTTACACCGTCATGGTACAACTCTAGTTATTCACCGGTGAATAACACTTAAAATTTAAAATGTCCTTTGAATTGGCATGTTTCTTTGTTTTTTTTAATTTTAGAACTTCCCCGTTTTCCCCTTTTCGCTTCGGTATTAGTTTGCCGATGTATTGAATAATTCTATGGATTTTTTTTTTAAATACGACCATCAGAGGCGGTAAATATATAAAAAAATGTCAACCCCAACAAGGTTATTTCCCTCGGGAAATATCCTAGTGTGGCTGATATTCAATTTTTGAATATTCACCTTTTCTGTGGGCTACAATTGTATATTCTTTAAAAATTACACTGTACACTGAAAACAAACAACAAAAGTGAAACACACTTACACACAGAAACTTAAGAGAAGGATAAGAAGAAACGCTCAACCGGAAGTTATAGCAGGTGCCCTGTATTCCATGTCACATAGCATGACCGTGAAATGTTCACCGATTCTCTGGCAATTCTAATTTAAAGCTAGGGTATATGAATATTTTTATACTTTTAAATGTTATATTTAGTAATGAACACATACACGATCTTAAAATGGAACTTGTGACTGGTCATATTGTGGTATTATCGGATTGTAGGGAATTGCACTCATGAGTGTACAGAATTTGACGCCAAGTGTACGGAATTTCCCTCTGTCGATTAGCGTCCTATTCGGATATCCCAAGGAGTTATCATGTGGTCAATAGCAGTTATGCTTATATTTTAATGATGTACGAATGTCCAGTACCTGGCCTCATTTCTAGTGATCAACATTTATTCAACTGGGTACCAGTAATGAAGTGTGACATCCGCTGGTGTACGGAATAACCCGAATCAACTCTACTTGTTACGTTTCTCCTTACTGTCAAATAGCAAGAAACAGACATTTTTTGTAGTCTAATAGGGGATAAGATTTTGACCTGGTTGGTGGGATATCAAAAATAAACCCACTTTTAATTGTGTGGATTTTTCAAGATTTGACATGTGAAAACAATTGGGATTTCCTATATGTATTATTCCATTCATCCAACACAACAACCATGGTATACTAGAGAAAGGCCTGTAAAATATCAATAGGCAAAAGTATCTTTAAAAGGAGGTCACAATGGGGGGGTCCCTTTCCTGAAATCCTGTCAATCTTTTTCACTTTTCCAATTTCAGGGGCGGAAAATAATTTTACAAAGACTTTTAAACAGCATCCCTTTTCCTGGTCCTGAGGGATTTTCCTGCTTCATGTCCGGCACACTTTCGTGTTTTAACAGGCACTCCCATATCCTATTCACTTAAAAAGGCCAATCTGGTTTCATACTTAAACCCCATTGAGACCCACATAAAAGAAGAAAATGAAATGGGGGTCCTTAAGCCAATATTTTTCATCTTTCAATGATCCTTTAAAGAGACCAAAAGGCACTGAGGTTACATATTCTATTTAGAAACTAGAGCTGTTGCCGAATGGCAACCAATTATATACCCCCGCTTACTGAACCCTGAATCAATAAGGGAAGTGCAACTTTACATGTGTGTGGACACAATACAGGTGTGGACACAGTTCATGTGTTGTCATAGTACAAGTATGGACATGGTGAAATACCTCCCATTTTTTCGACAAAATATACAGTTGAATTATCTCCCTTTCAAAATTTTGATCAGCAAGCATATTTTCTGATGGTAACCACCCTTTCTGTAAAGTTTCATCCAATTTGAGGTATTTTTAATGTTCCTGCCATTTTTCAGTTTCCATGGCAATGGCAGCCATTTTGCAAATTCTGAGCCCAAAAAATTATTTCTATGGGTGCTAGGCAACCTTCCAGAAAAGTTTCATCAAATTTGAGACACTTTGAATTTTCCCGCCTTTTTTCAGTTTCCATGGCAACGGCAGCCATTTTGAAAATTCCAAATGATGTGTGTCCCATTTGAGGTATTTTTAATGTTCCCGCATTTTTCAGTTTCCTTGGCAATGGCGGCCATTTTAAAAATTCTGAGCCCAAAAATTATTTCTATGGGTGCTAAAGTCTGTTTCACTTCCTTTAGATAATGGAAATTCTATTCTGCTGACTTTAATATTGCATATTTCGGCACCGGATTTTGCATGGTTGTGTAAAAATATTATACACTTCTGGAACCACTTTTGATTTGATGATTTCCAATTCATGTTGAAGGAAAAAACACTTTTTAAAAATGCTCCATGCTTTTAAATGGATGATATTTTCCACGCACAATTATCAACTAGATTGGACCATTCTAAAATAGGTGTAGGCAGGTATATCTTTAAGTCAGATGATAAACAAGTCTCACTTTGGTTTTTACCATGTGCTTGGACCCCCTTTTGATTTAAGAAAACAATACCCGTAAATGATATAATTCAACGAAATACTAAAACATGTAATTGAAATATGCATGCATTAAAACCCAAAAGAACTATTTGAAATGAATTGTTGATGGATGACAATTGTTAGCCCCGAACGAGTACACCTTGCTATTATTAGATGAGTCAACGGGGGTCATCTAATTCATCAAGTTACTTGGTCGCCCTTAAAATAGAACAATCCAACACTTAGAAATTTTCACCTGTTTGAGAAAAATTGGGAAAATGCACATGACTGCAGACTTTTGTGCATGTAATAAACGGCGAATTCAACATTTTTCAGTTATGTATGATCATTCTTGATATACATACCAAATATGATAAAGATCAGTGTAAAAATAAAGCTGAAATCGTGAGATTTCCATTATCTAAAGGAAATGAAACCGACTTTAGGCAATCTTCCAGTAAAGTTTCATCAAATTTCAGATACTTTGAATTTTCCTGCCTTTTTTCACTTTCCATGGCAATGGCAGCCATTTTGAAAATTCCAAATGATGTGTGTTTGTACATCTACTCATGGGCTGTTTAAAAAAAAATGACCCCATTTCTTTATTTCTTTGTTAAACTTCTATTTGAATATCTAAATCAAATGTTTTTATATCAGAATATGTCTCTTTGTTCCTCAAATGTAACTGCCAAATATCATTGCAGTATCTCAAAAGAGTAAAAAATGCCGTCCAAAAAAGTACCAAAAAATGTCAGGAGTGTAACACTTTTTGTGTGACATTTAAACAGAAGCATGTTTTTCTTTGTTGATTTATAAAAAGACCAACAGATATACCACTTAAATTTATATTCTACAGAAAACTACGAGAGTTAAGCTTTCATTTCAAGTAGTCTTTCAATATTTTGTTTCAAGATAAAAGTCAGTACAAGCTATGATAAATAGACATGTTTGAAAAAAAATTGACCCAAAAAATTTCAATGTGTTGCCAAAAAGTGGATCTATTTAAGTAGATATCTCCTTTCTCATCATTTAACAGTCATCTTTTGCTTCTTTGAGTATCAATGCTTAAATTAGGAGCAGTGAGTTGGTTGTATTTTCATTCAAATAAATTTTACATTTGTTTAAAGAAGCCTTCTTAGGATTGTCAGGAGTGTAACACCATGGGTTTAAATCTCTATCATTTTATGCAGTGATATATTTATTATTATTCCTTATTATATCCAAAAAGCCCCTGGCTGCTTGTGTCTTTTAGTACCAAATATGTGACTATACACATGGAGATTTTCTTTTTAATGCAATTTTAGGTATGTCAGGAGTGTAACACGCCTTTTAGCAAGTGTGTCTATTTCTGTCATTTTCTTCATCATTTTGGGAATATTTTGAATCAAAATGATGTAAAATTAATCTTCACAATATCTTATATAATTTGTTCATAGTGTGTGTTAAATGTATGGCAGTAAAGGTATGTTCTGTCAGCAACAAGTAATGTCAGGAGTGCAACACCCGGTCAGGAATTTGACAAAATTTTTAATTAATATTTCTTAACATGTAGTTATTTACATCAACTTTGTAGCATTTCTCAATTTCAAAATTGGTATTCATGTCCTTAAATGATAAATTATAAGAAGATTTTTTTGGAAAAATAGTCCTTTTTCATCTAAGCAGAAGGAAAAAAATAAGAAAAATAATAAAATCAACCATAACATATAAATTAATTGATTTCGAAGGTAGAAAAATGTTTTGTTTTCATTTTCCAATAATCCTACTAATTGTTGTAAATACAAATGCTGAAATATTTTGATTTAGATTAATGAATGTACATGAGTCAGGAGTGTAACACAATTTTGGTTTATGACAGTCAACACGAGTTACTGTGCCTTTGTAAATTGACAATTTTGAGTAATTTAAACATATCAATGCATTTAACCATGGAAAAATTAATTAAAAATAATCTTTAGAGGTGTTTTACTGTAGGTGACAAACATGTCAGGAGTGTAACATTTTTCATCTATAAATTAACATGATTTTCAATGGCCATTTACGGCAAAGATACTCGTCCTATTTGCCTAAAATTTGTAATGGCCCTCCTTTAGTGACATATAAATAAAAATTGATCATCTGCATGCTTCATGCTTCAAATAAAAACAAAAAGGGTTACTATCAGGTAAAAACAGCTTCAAAATGACAAAAAATCCTAATTTTTGAGAAAAAAATATAGTCTTATATGGGAAGTTTGGTTTTAAAATGAAATTTCAACTAAATTTCAAAACATCTTGAATAAAATTCATCATTTTATGCTTCACATTATTTTGTTATGGTGTCTGACAATATATGTGTTAAGTCAATTATTTTCATCAATTTTGACACCTTTAAAATGTTCTCATTTTTTTGTATCTTGTGTTATTCACTCCAAATTTGCTGTGTTGTACAGAGGAAAGTATGTATATGATAGAAAGAGTAAGGAAAAATGTCTGAGTAAGAGTTTATTTTTTACCATGTTTGTCACACTTTGGGGTTATTTTTTTTGAAACCACCCTCATGTAAGTTAGATTCCTTTGAAGTTGTTGAAATTTGCCTGCAAAGTTTCTGAAAAACATCAAGAGTTGTGTTTTTAATCGTACGAATGGACGGATGGACGAACCGACAGACAAAGGTAAAAGAATATGCCCCCTCCGACTTCTAGTCACAGAAGCATAATAATACATTATGCCCCCAATCCTTGATCTCAGGGCATAACAATATTCAAATATAACGTTCAGTGAAAAATAGTTTGTGTGTAAGTGTAATGGATCATTTAAATAGAACATGTCTCACAATACTTGACACAAAGAGGCAGGGATTAAGGGAGTACAAGTGTCAGATTTCAGAAGCATTTGAAATCCTCGTGTTTTACCCACTCAAATAGGGTTAATTTTTTTGCACATGGATCATATTTTCTTGGTCATAGGTCATTTTAACATGCATAAATTAAACAATATGCAAAATTTTTTCAACTTCCAATTATATTTTCATATATTTTAAGGCGTATAAACAGCAAATGGAAAATGAAGGAAAACTCTAGAGAGAACTGTTTCCCGCCAAAATTTTGACGTCTTATATCTCAAAAATTCTTACACGGATATGTTGTTCTAGTAGCAAAGTTCTTTAAAACAAAAGGTCAGAATTTTAATTCTAATTACAAAATTTCTGACACTCGTACTCCCTTAACTAAATTCTTGCTAACAATCAGCCATGTAAAGGCCTTGCCAATGGCAGTGTAATGTGAGAACCTTAGTCAGCAAACCCTTGAAAATTTAATTACTAGAACTAGATTTTTCAGAATTAAGTTATTTTATTTGGTGAACTCCTTTTCAATATGACATTGTGTCCATCATTGTACATGGCTAAATTTGATTATGAAATAAAATTACAACAATTAATGAATGGTGGTCATTTTTGCACAGCGAAGGACATTATTTCATAATGAAATTGTGTCCTGGACAAAATTTCATTATGAAATTGTGTTCTTGGACATTATTTCATATGAAATTTTGTCCTTTGGACATTAATTCACAGCAGACAAAATTTTATGTTACACTATATACCCCAAAACTTCTTTTGCAGGGGATATAATTTAAACCATCATAAATCCATGACTTACCTCATCAAGGTCTGCCCTCAATAAATCACATATCAATCCTTGGTCAGGTACATCTATAAATCTTAACTCATCAGGATCTGCCCACAATAAATCACATATCAATCCATGGTCAGGTACATCTATAAATCTTACCTCATCAGGATCTGCCCACAATAAATCACATATCAATCCATGGTTAGGTACATCTATAAATCTTACCTCATCAGGATCTGCCCACAATAAATCACATATCAATCCATGGTCAGGTACATCTTTAAATCTTACCTCATCAAGGTCTGCCCACAATAAATCACATATCAATCCATGGTCAGGTACATCTATAAATCTTACCTCATCAGGATCTGCCCACAATAAATCACATATCAATCCATGGTCAGGTACATTTATAAATCTTACCTCATCAGGGTCTGCCCACAATAAATCACATATCAATCCATGGTCAGGTACATATATAATTCTTACCTCATCAAGGTCTGCCCAAAATAAATCATATATCAATCCATGGTCAGGTACATCTATAAATCTTACTTCATCAGGATCTACCCACAATAAATCACATATCAATCCATGGTCAGGTACATCTATACATCTTACCTCATCAGGATCTGCCCACAATAAATCACATATCAATCCATGGTCAGGAACATCTATAAATCTTACCTCATCAGGGTCTGCCCACAATAAATCACATATCAATCCATGGTCAGGTACATCCAAAGGCCTTTCTAATTTGTTTAACTGAAAAACAGATATACTTCTATTCATAATTTATATACCTTTAAGAAATTTGAACAATTTTCAAAATATCAACAACAGTTCCATTTTGGGTCATTAATGACCAGTGAAAGAAAAAACACAGGTAATCAACGATTACAAAGTTCGCCTCGTTATGGCACATGGACACAGAAACCCTATTTGGCCAGGGTGCTCATTTACCATCCCTTATGCATGTATACAAAGGCTAGATGATCTTACCATGTACAGTAACCGAGACCTGAATTCGGACATAAACGTAAAAGTGACCTAGTTTTGCCTGGATGCTGACCTTCCCCCAAAGATGCATGCACATGCAAGGTTAGATGATTGTACCATGTACAGTTACTTAGAACTGAACTCAGACATAAACTTGAACGTAAGTAGATAATGCGGAAAATATAGGTCAAAGTGACCTAATTTTGCCTGGATGCTGACCTACCCCCAAAGATGCATGCACATGCAACGTTAGATGATCCTACCATGTACAGTTACTTAGATCTGAACTAGGAAGTAAGCTTGAATGTAAGTCAATCATGCGGAAAATATAGGTCAAAGTGACCTAATTTTGCCTGGATGCTGACCTACCCCCAAAGATGCATGCAAATGCAAGGTTAGATGATTGTACCATGTACAGTTACTTAGATCTGAACTCGGACATAAACTTGAACGTAAGTCAATCAGGTGGAAAATATAGGTCAAAGTGACCTAATTTTGCCTGGATGCTGACCTACCCCAAAGATGCATGCACATGCAACGTTAGATGATCCTACCATTTACAGTTACTTAGATCTGAACTCGAACATAAACTTGAATGTAAGTCAATCATGTGGAAAATATAGGTGAAAGTGACCTAATTTTGCCTGGATGCTGACCTACCCCCAAAGATGAATGCACATGCAAGGTTAGATGGTTGAACAATGTACAGTTACTTAGATCTGAACTCGGACATCAACTTGAATGTTAGTCGATCATGTGGAAAATATAGGTCAAAGTGACCTAATTTTGCCTGGATGCTGACCTACCCCCAAAGATGCATGCACATGCAAGGTTAGATGATCCTACTTAGATCTGAACTCGGACGTAAACTTGAATGTAAGTCAATTATGCGGAAAATATAGGTCAAAGTGACCTAATTTTGCCTGGATGCTGACCTACATGCAAGGTTAGATGATAGTACCAGTTACTTAGATGTGAACTCAGACATAAACTTGAATGTAAGTCAATCATGCGGAAAATTTAGGTGAAAGTGACCTAATTTTGCCTGGATGCTGACCTACCCCCAAAGATGCATGCACATGCAAAGTTAGATGATTGTACCATGTACAGTTACTTAGATCTGAACTCGGACGTAAACTTGAATGTAAGTCACTCATGCCGAAAATATAGGTCAAAATTACCTAATTTTGCCTGGATGCTGACCTACTCCCAAAGATGCATGCACATGCAAGGTCAGATGATCCTACCATGTACAGTTACTTAGATCTGAACTCGGACGTAAACTTGAATGTAAGTCACTTGTGCCGAAAATATAGGTCAAAGTGACCTAATTTTTCCTGGATGCTGACCTACCCTCAAAGATGCATGCACATGCAAGTTAGATGATTGTACCATGTACAGTTACTTAGATCTGAACTCGGACGTTAACTTGAATGTAAGTCACTTGTGCCGAAAATATAGGTCAAAGTGACCTAATTTTGCCTGGATGCTGACCTACCCCCAAAGATGCATGCACATGCAACGTTAGATGATCCTACCATGTACGGTTACTTAGAACTGAACTCGGACGTCAACTTGAATGTAAGTCAATCATGCCGAAAATATAGGTCAAAGTGACCTAATTTTGCCTACATGCTGACCTACCCCCAAAGATGCATGCACATGCAAGGTTAGATGATCCTACCATGTACAGTTACTGAGATATCAACTCGGACCTAAAATTGAATGAAAGCCAGTCAAGCGGAAAATGTATGTCAAAGAGACCTAATTTTCCTGGAAGCTGTGAGATAGCCCAAGATGCATCTGTACACAAAGTTTGATCACCCTACCCTTCATAGTTACCAAGATATATACCTTAATTCAGATGCGGACGCGGACTGGAATGGGGACGCTGGGGGTACTCCAACAGTCCCCCTCAACTTCGTTGAGGCGAACTAAAAATGACAGGTGAAATAGAAAATTACCTGAGACATTTCTTTAAGATCAGGTGATAAACCTCCATGCATACAAAAAATTGTGTCTTCAACTAAAGCAGCTGCAAAAAAAAATTAAATATAGTCAACATTTATAGATAAGAACAAGTATTACATGTGTAAGCGTACTTTCTTTCCGGCGTGCAGAATTTCTGGGTATATAAACAGCCTTTTGTATTTCTACCTTGATGTTTATTCCGTCACGGTCAGTGCTCCATTGTGATTGGTCAATTAGATGTTGTGGATATTCTACCCTAGTGCATTTTATCCAAAAGGAAGGAATTCACTGCCGGAATGAATCCACTGTTACACATGTATCTATTATACATCATACTTTTTGAATAATAGAATATGAGATAAATTTATCACTTTATGCATACAATTACATATACAGTTCAATTATTAAAAATGTACCATAAAGATACAGCTCAACATGATATACAACAGATTTCAACATGCTTGTCTCAAATACAACAGATTTGTCTAACTCATGCTCTGGTTCTGATTTTGTCACTATGGCCTAAGGCCGGGATGGAAAGACAAAAATGTACCAAATCAGTAAAGGTACAAATGTAAATCAATATGGCCAAAAAAGGGAAAAAGCAGGACAGTACTAAATACCATAAAGCTACACACTGAATACATGTAACAGGAGGCTGTGATTTGCAGTTGCTGGCAAAAAGTGTATTGAAAAAGATCCAATTGGATGGATGGACGGAGGTAAAACAGTATACCCTCACTGGAAATGCTTAAGGTGGTTTGGGTGTCTAAAACTGCAAATCCATCTTGCGCATGTGATAAGAATTTAAATTTGCCATTAAAATATTGAATAGTTCATTGATAATAGATTAAATCAAATAAGCAAAAATTATGCTGCCAGTGTGCAAAACATTTCACCTTTTAAAAAAAAAAACTCTGATTTTATTAAGGGGAGATAATTCTAAAGGAATAATAAGATAACATTACATTTTCCTGATTTTTTCCTAAAATATGGTTTTTTATTTCATATTCAAAAAGTTATTTCCTTAAAATAGTGTATACTACATTTTCACCAAAATCTATTATTTTATTCATATAAGATATTATAATATAGTATTTCTCGTGCTATTTTTGGAAGCTTCTCCCGGAAAATCCAATTTGGTGACCTTTTA
Source organism: Modiolus philippinarum (assembly GCA_002080025.1). Classification (NCBI taxonomy): domain Eukaryota; kingdom Metazoa; phylum Mollusca; class Bivalvia; order Mytilida; family Modiolidae; genus Modiolus; species Modiolus philippinarum. The sequence continues at coordinate 46,908 of MJUU01025531.1, forward strand.
ATTTTTTATCAAAAACTTGAAGTGCATTTAATAAACTTTCGATCACTGAAAAATAAGAAAAATCTATCGTTTTGTTTTTAGTACCCCGAACCATCTTAAAAATGCTGTATGATCTAATTGTGGAGACTTTCAATTTTTTCAAATCATGCCATTTAAATAAAAACTCTTAATTTTATAAATGTGTCAAGTAAGTTTGAGAAGTTGTGGATAAATCAATACACAAAAACAAATAGTTAAAACATTCTGATTTACATCAAGGGATTAAGTTGTATCTGTAATAACAGAAAAATCAAAGTTCTATCAAACTGTCTACTGAATAAAATAAAGATTGAAGACAATACTATAGGGTTATTGCATGAATATTGGGGAATATTGTCCCGAGTAAAATTTCATATTGCACAAGCTTGTGAGTGAAATATACATTCTACGAGGGATAATATTCCTCAATATTCATGCAATAACCCTTTTATTGTATAGCAAAGCTAAAATTTCTGTTGATAAAATACCGTATTCGACCCAATAAGCGCCCAGGGCGCTTAGAAAATTCAAAAACGGGGGCGCTTAATTGAATCGGCAAAACCAGAATTAATGCATGTCCGCTACCGTCATTATTATTGAGTTCTANAAACGTCAATCAAAGCAAGTGTGCAATATGATGATTTATCATGAGTAACTGTGCAATATGATGTTTTATTGAGTAGGTTCAGTTATTTACTTTATACATAGAAACAAAAGAACAAATATAATAATGGGGAATATTGTCCCGAGTAAAATTTTATATTGCACAAGCTTGCGAGTGCAATATACATTCTACGAGGAATAATATTCCTTAATATTCATGCAATAACCCTTTTATTGTATAGCAAAGCTAAAATTTCTGTTAATAAAATAAGGTGATTTTTGTTGTCAATGACGTCATGAAAATTAAGTCATATTGCACTAGTGCAATATGGAAATTTATTGCACGCATACATTTGGTTGATTTCCTAGGGAAATATTTTACTGCTATACAATACAATGTTTTTCTAAATGTGTGTCTGAGACTTACCTATTGGTAGACAATTAAAACAATCAGTAAATGTCTTCCATAGTTTGATATTATATCTCCTTTTGCATTCATCATAAAAACCATATATTCTGGAAATTAAATAAAATATTGAAAATGCAAAAAAAAAAAATAAAGGGCTACGCGCAGCATGATACGACCGCAGCATGTCGACCACTGAAATTTGAACAAGTGTAAACTAAAATTAATGTGGTCACAGTAATTTGCTGGACACAATAAGAACCTTGACACATTAATTAACTGGACACAAACTAATGAAAATAAAAATTAGCCCTTTTAATCCCTTATTACTAGGATATTGTAAGAGCTAAGAAATTTTGTTGACTACCATCAAAAGAAATCCAAAGAAAAAACTCAGGTTAAAATCCGATGAAAAATAAAGATTTCACATATTTTGAAATATCACAATTTGGCCCCTTTGACCCCTTATAGCTTGGAAACCAAAGAGAAACGCAAAATATACTGCCATATCACTGAAAGCTTACAATGAGAACAATCTAAAGATGAAAATCCAATCAAAATCTAATGAAAAATAAAGACTTCACATATTTCTAATAATTGCAATTTTGACCCCTTTGACCCCTTATAGCTCAGAAACAGTAAGAGCTACATCAAATCCGTTTACATACTTCTGAAAGTTTGCATTGAGAGGAATCCAAAGTAAAAATCCCATCAAAATCTGATGTAAAATAAAGATTTTACATATTTCTAAAAATTGCAATATTGGCCCCTTTGACCCCTAATACTTTGGAAACGGTAAGAGCTACACCAAATCTGTTGACTTACTACTGAAAGCCTACAATGTGAGGAATCTAAAGAAAAAAATCCCATTGAAATCGGATGAAAAATAGAAATTTTAGGTATTCTGCATGTTTGCAATTTTGCCCCGTTGGGCCCCTCATAGCTTGGAAAGGAAACAAGTTATCAAAAATCTAATGGTGCAGCGCTATGATAATTTTTCATAAGGAATCAAATGCAAAAAACTGCATCAAAATCGGACTAATAATAAAAAAATTAAAATTTTTGAAATTTGCCCCTTTTGGGCCCCATTTATCTCGTGAACGGTACATGCCACGTGAAATCCATTGCCATACTACTGATTGGAAATTTCCTCAGGAGGACACTGAAAGAAACCCCATCAAAATCCGATAAATAATTAAGATTCTACAGTCAAATATACGAAAACATCAAATTTAACCCTTTTTGGCCCCTTTTTAAAAAACGGGTGGGGCCACAATGACCAAAACTAAGCCAAGCCTTCCTTTTATGCCAAGGAACATTGTGTTAAAATTTCATAAGGATTGGTCAACTGAAACTAAAGTTAATGACCAAAAACAAAAGTGTCTACAGACAACGACGACAACGACGACGACGACGACGACGACGACAGCACCATACCATTATATGACCGCAATAATTTTTGCGGTCGTATAAAAACAAGATGTGTTTGTGTGAAACATATATCCCCAGAAAAGAAGTTCAGATGAATTATTCAGCATGAACAGTAATTCATCTGATTCTGATAAATTATTAAATTCTTATGCATTAATAAATTCTTGTATCTGAATGTTAAACTTTAGTTCTTGGCTGGTGGCCATGTTTTTTGTTGAATCAAAAGAAAATGAGCAAACTTTGTAAAGGACATTCCATATAGTTTGGTTGTATTTGCTTCAGTGATTCGAGAGTAGAAAATGAAAATATGCCATGTTTTTTGTCATATCATATGCAATCTTTGTAAAGTCCTGTAAAGATAGGTTGGAAAGTTTGGTTTAGTTGCTTCAGTTGTTTCAGAGGAGAAGATAACAATGTGATTTTTCCCATTGGGTGCAATGTTTAACCCAAGTTCCCAGTTGGCGGCCATGTTTTTTGTCCATTCTGAACAAAATTAGCAATCCTTGTGTAGGACCATTCATACATCATTTCTGCTGCTGTTTTATAATTTTTTCAGGTCTATTAAGACCACACAGGACTTGCAGGAGTTTAGATTTGTCCACAGGAAATGAAATCTGCAGTGTAAGGCTTGACACAGACTAGATCTACATGGACTACGTAACTTGTAAATATTTTGTGCTATTCGATAAATAACATATTGATACAGACTATGTAACATTCGCGATCATGTAGATTATGTGTGTTTTTTGATAACTACCATTAAGCTTGAACTGCAGTAATGTAACAGGCTACATGGACTATGTAACTTGTTAATATATTTGTGCTATTTGCTAAGTAACATCTTGATACTGACTTCGTAACATTTGCAATCATGTAGATTATGTGTGTTTTTTGATAACTACCATTAAGCTTGAA
>MJUU01025531.1:55417-73472 GCA_002080025.1 Modiolus philippinarum
TTTTAAGGTGGTTCGGGGGACTAAGCAAAATCCATCAGAATTTTTCAATAATTTGCAGAATTAAACTTAAAAAATTGGACTTCCAAAAAATAAAATAAAAATTGGGGGTCACGGGCCATATAAGCTCACAATCTTTCACCGAAAATATGTTTTACCGTAGTTGAAATGTTAAGAAAAATTGCCATTTTTTATAAAAATTATTCGAGTTAAATCCATGAGAATTTTGATTAATTTTGTATATTGCTAGCCCTTGTATTGATCTTTCTAAAAACAAAAAGAAAAATGGGGTCACAGACCTTATTATGAAATTATTTCACAAAGTCAAAATTTCGTAGTGATTTCTTTGTAAAATATTTTTTTGAAATTACCTCCCTTGTTTAAATTTTCATTTCAAAGAATTTTACAGTACAAATACTATTCTGAATTTTTCTTCAAAAATGAATGGTAAACTAAGAGAAATAGACCCATTGTTTGTGTTTTGAGCCAAATATTGTACAGATTTGTCCAAATTTTAAAATGTTTGTATATTTCTTTAATAAAAATTATCTATCAACGCATGAAATATGAAAACAAAATGGCAGAATACCACCGATCCACCTTAACTTCAAGCACATTTTCTGGTGGTATACCAATATCTCTTCAAAATCCAAGCATCGGTTTTGGAGGACATGTGCTGACAAGATTCCTCCCATCCCTTTTCCAGATAATATTTAGAGGCGAATTATTTACTCTTTTAATATTTGGGCAGCAACCATATTACCTGAGTACTTCATGCATATTTTCAGGTGGTATACTACAACTATGCAATATAAGAGGTTTCAGGACATGTGCTGAAAAGGTTACTCTCCATTTTTTTCCAGAAAATATTGGAAGTTGAATTATCTTCCCTTTTAAACTTTTTCACATCTTCAGGTGCTATACTACAACAGTTGCTAAGCAATTTTTCTTCAAAATCCAATCACCTGTTAAACCTCAAACTTTGTTTGCGAGGAGGGGGGCATAATTAACTGATAGAAAACATTTTTTTATTATGAATAATGAAAATACCGATATTATAACTAAATTAGGACAATTTACATGTATATGCAAAGGCGTTATGAAATGACAGACTTACACAGATACACATGTAATTGTAGTATGTACAGGTCATTTACATATACATTGTATACTCTGCTTTGGTTCTCCTTCCCAAGGAACATATTTGAATTCAGTGTTCAGTGTTATGATAATGTATGTATCAAATCATTAAATCATGCATGAGCGAGTGTGGGTGAGAAGTATGTACAAGACAAATGAACGTTCGAGAATAAAATTATTCTGATACTTATACCACTTCTGTTGACTGAATTTTAAAGACTAACAGAATATTTTATCAGCTACCATTTTTGTGTATTCTGATTTTTAAATAAAAACCCGGGGATCTGGAAATGCCACTTTTTTTCCGTCATGACTGAAATTTTTTATTTTTGATCGAAATGAATTTCAGTTTTTCAGACATTCAAAAATATTAATAAATATATAACCTGTTTGTTTGGTGCGTCTTTTATAGAGAGCAGTTGTGTAATGATATTATCGACATCAAGATCTTTTGTCATTTTGCACACAAGTCAGGAGGTTAATTCTATCCTCTCAACTTAGGAATTCCATTTCTGAAAATAAAAAAAATTAAAATTCATGACAACAAAATGTTATCCTACCATTATACATTAATATTGTACAGAATGTGTTTTTGCCAAATTAAATTCTGAAAAACAGATATATATACCGGCATGCAAGATTTTATTTCCAAATGTCAATGAAATCTAGTGCAACACAATGCAACATTCTCTTCACATTTGGCACTGATAAATTTTTACAACATTAACATGATAAATGACATAATTGATGTCATGAAATTTATAATTTTGTCCTTTATATATAATAGTGAGTTTTATTTAAAAACTTGAATCTTTGATTGTATTTGCATTAGAATGGGGTCTGTAAGTCTCTTCCAATTTTGGGACCTCCCAGTATGTAATTTGTACCCGGAAGTTGCATTTTTAACAGAAAAATAAGATCTTTCAAGCAAAAAGTAAGGACTTCATAATCCCACCACTCCACATTTTGGCAGGAAACGTTTTCAGATTTTATCGTGATATCTCAGTGTCACACGACGGCCTTACAGACCCTATGCCGCAGGCTATGGGAAAATCTAGTAGTATATCATAACAATTTAAAATGTCAATATAATTTTTGATGGTCCCAAATAACACTTTACAAGCAGCATTGCATTATCACCAATAACCCCAATTTTTGTCCATAAAATTTCCAACAGATTTCAAATCAAAACCTTACCAATAATCGATGTTCTACATTTAGTGTTCTATCTACCATTTGAAAGGGCATTTAAACTATATTTGAACCAATAATGTACATGCATTAAAATGAAAGAAAACTAGAGAATGTGTCTAAAAGACACAGATGCCCCACCGACAATAGATAACCTTAGCCAATCAGGAATAAAAATTAGTTTTTGGTCACTGAATTGTGATGGAATCATCAAGAAGTACTGTTACAGATGATTATAAATATTTGTTTAGTAATTATTTGATTAAACACCTAGTCGTTAATAAATGGGCTTAATGCAAAAATTTAACAAAGTCATTTAAGCATAAAATGTAGATCAAATTCTACGAATTGTCTAGGAATTAGGTAGTTCTCACCAAGATGAGTCATTTCAGGAAACATCATAATATGTTGTGTAATTGTTTAGAAATGGACTTAAAAACAAAAATTTTACCAAAAGTCACTCAAGCATAAAATGTAGGTCAAAGACATTTAATTGTCCTTGATTTGGATAGCACCCATCAAGGTGATTTAGTTGATGCAACACCATTGTGATAGCATGTTTAGTTGTTGAGAAATTGACTTAAATGTAAAATTTAATTAAGTCACTCAAGGGTAAAATATGGGTCAAAGCCATTTAATTCTTGATGATTTGAATAGTACAGTACAGCCAGAGACTTACCATGATAAATCACTGTGATAGACATATCACTCTAAATTTTTAAATGAATATATCTTTTTTTGTTGATTGATCTATCCACATAATTTGTTTTGCATATCAAGTGGTAGAATGCATCACTCTAAATGCAAAAGAAAGCATGTTGATAGATCAAACAGGAAATAAAATATACACATTTCAATAAGCAGAGTGATACCTCTATCACAGTGATTTATCATGGTAAGTCTCTGGCTGTACTGTACTCATCAAGGTGATTAATTTGATTAGACATCCTTGTGGTATGATGTGGACCGTGTATCATCTGTACACAGGATATAGGTACCAAGACTGGTTTTCTTTTCAATTTCAACTAGAGCTGCAAGGTATACCCCACTAATTGAACACTGAATTAATATGGCAAGTGTAGATTTAAGTGTGTGTGGACACAGTACAAATGTGGACACAATACAAGTTTTGACAAAAAGATATACCTGCCCCCTTTTTTTCCTGAAAATATTAAAAGACAAATGATCTCCCCTTCAAAATTTTGGACAGCAACTATATGACTTCATGCACATCTTCAGGTGGTGTACTTAAACTGTGCAACATTTCATCAAAATAAAAAAAGTGGTTTAGGAGAACATGCGCTGACAAGGATCATTCCCTCATCCTTTATCCGGAAAAATATTCAAAGACAAATTATCTCCCCTTCAAAATTTTAGACAGCAACCATATTATTTCATGCACAGGTGGTGTACTACAACTGTGTAACATTTCATCAAAATCCAAGCAGCCGTTTACGAGAAGATGCGCTGACAAGGTTCGTTCCCTCCTTTTTTCCAGAAAATTTTTGAAGACAAATTATCTCCCCTTAAAAATTTCTGGCAGCAAGATATTACTTCATGCACATCTTCAGATGGTGTACTACAACTGTGTAAAATTTCATAAAAATCCAAGCAGTCCTTTAGGAGCACATGCGCTGATAAGGTACACAGGTGGAAAGACGGCCGGACGAACAGGGTGATTCCTATATACATCCGAAACTTTGTTTGTGGGGGGTATAATGACAGTAACCATTAGTGTACGTGGAACCAGTTTATAGCTACTACTAAGTTTGAGTAACTATACACTGGAACCCCCACACACTAATGGCAAATTTCATTGAAATTTAAACAACTAGAGGCTCAGAGACTTAGCCTGTATCGCTCACCTGACAAAATGCTTCTATGCCATACATAATGTACATGACTAAAAATTATGTTTTCATACCAATTGGGTAAAATATTTAGCTATGTTCTTCATTAGCACCTGCTTTTTTGTCTGATCCTATTGAAATGAATTTTTGCAAAGGACCTATACATTAAGTTAAATTTGCTTGATTAGTTTCAGAGATGATGATTATAAGGATGGTTATCTGATTCCTGGCTCCAATGTTAAACTATGTTCTGCACTGGAGGCCATGTTTTTTGTCAGATTGAAATGAAATGAGCAATTTTTGTTAAGTACCTTCCATACATCCTTACTGTATAGATTGGTTGAATTTGCTTCAGTGGTATCAGAGGAGAAAATGAAAATGTGATTTTCCCTTAGGGTCCAATGTTAAACTATGTTCAGTGATGGCAGCCATGTTTTTTAGGGGATCGGAAACTTTTCAGCAATCTATGTGAAGGATCTTCCATAGATCATTCCTGTAAAGTTTGGTTCAAATTGCTTCAGTAGCTTCAGAGGAGATAGCAAATATATGCTTTTCCCATAGGGTCCTATGTTAAAATATGTTCTGCGCTGGTGGCCATGTTTTTTAGCAGATCGGAAAAATTTCGGCAATCTAAGTAAAAGACCTTCCATACATCATTCCTGTAAAGTTTGGTTCAATTTGCTTTTGTAGCTTCAGAGGTGATAGCAAATATATGCTTTTCCCATAGGGTCCAATGTTAAATTATGTTCTGCGCTGGCGGCCATGTTTTTTAGCGGATCGGAAAAATTTCGGCAATCTAAGTATAAGACCTTCCATACATCATTCCTGTAAAGTTTGGTTCAGTTTTGTTCAGTTTTTTTAGAAGAGATAGCCAAAATGTGCATTTTCACATAGGGTCCCATGTTAAACTATGTTTGGCCCTGGCGGCAATGTTTTATGGCGGATCGAAAAAATTTTTTGCAATCTTTTTGAAGGACCTACCATACATTATTCCTGTAAAGTTTGGTTAAAATAGGTCCAGTGGTTTCAGAGGAGATAGTCAAAATGTGAGAAGTTTACGGACGACGACGACAACGGATGACGGACGCCAAGTGATGGCAAATGCTCACATGGCCTTTGGGTGAGCTAAAAACCAGTCTTGGAACCTACATTCTATGTACATGTACGGATGATACATGGTGATGAGAAGTTGATGAGAAATGGCCCTAAATGCAAAATTTAATGTAGATAGACACTGTTGCGCTGCGCAATTCAATCGCGCATTAGAAAAATAAAGAGTCAGAAAGGGTTAGGCTTGATTTTCGGCCCGGAACAGTAATTTGACGGCTTTTCCTTTGTGACGTCATAATTGAATGACAGATTTGAAACGTCATATTTCGTTTACTTTGCCACGAATTAACTCCCTTTTCCCGTAAATAATGTTTAATCCGGAAACTTTGTAAAATATCTCCGTTAAAAGCGTGGTGACATATTATTTTTTTTATTGTAACAAATAAATTTCATCATAAACTATGTGTTCACAAAAATACATCAAATTCTCATGGATAACAAGATCATTTCTATTAAGCTAGAAATTGCATTTCCATATTTTTCCCGTGCATTCTATGTAAACTTGGTTGAAAAAATGGCTAAAAATGAGCAAACTTTGAACTCAGTTCTAGAAAAAGCAAGCATTGTGACCCATACTTTTTATTACAGATTTTGAGTAAGTGGGATTGGTTCTTCAATTGTACAGACTTACAACAAAATCTCATGGATATGAATATTACTGTCTATCTATCTTAACAAAAGACACTCAAGCATAAAATATAGGTCAAAGTCACTTAAATGTCATTGATTTTGGTAGTACTCATCAAGGTGATTAATTTGATATCAATATCATTGTTGTATAATGAGTAGTTGTTGAGAAATGGACTGAAATACAAAATTTAAACAAAGCCACTCAAGCGTAAAAGTAGGTCATGGGTCCCTAATTGTTGTTGAATCTAGTAGTACTAATCAAGGTACATGTACTGATGTAATATTATTTATTTACAAGAGGCTACCAAAATATATGCAAAACTTAACATTGGGATGTACAGATGTATGTACGTACAGACGGACAAGGGTTAATCTATATGCCCCTTCCACTTCATGGCAGGGTTTAAAAATATGTTTTTTTTCCAGTGGAAAAATGCAGAATCAAGACACAGGTTGAAAATTTTATTTGAATATTTTTTTTACACAACTGGTTGAGTTTGGCACTAACACCTGAAGCCACAGGCTGGTGAATATTCAAATATTTTGCACAAAACTGTTTATTTTAGGCCACTGAAATAACTCCAAGCTAATCAAGTTCAGGAATCTAGTTATTTGCACTAGTGAAAAACTAAACCAAAATTCCACAGGAAAAATAACAAAAATTGGGTCCAACTTTGAGANATTGCTTCAGTAGCTTCAGAGGAGATAGCAAATATATGCTTTTCCCATAGGGTCCCATGTTAAAATATGTTCTGCGCTGGTGGCCATGTTTTTTAGCGGATCGGAAAAATTTCGGCAATCTGCATAAACGACCTTCCATACATCATTCTTGTAAAGTTTTGGTTCAATTTGCTTTTGTACCTTCAGAGGAGAAAGCAAATATATGCTTTTCCCATAGGGTCCAATGTTAAATTATGTTCTGCGCTGGCAGCCATGTTTTTTAGCGGATCGGAAAAATTTCGGCAATCTAAGTAAAAGACCTTCCATACATCATTCCTGTAAAGTTTGGTTCAGTTTTGTTCAGTTTTTTAGAAGAGATAGCCAAAATGTGCATTTTCACATAGGGTCCCATGTTAAACTATGTTCGGCCCTGGTGGCAATGTTTTATGGCGGATCGGAAAAATTTCAGCAATCTTTTTGAAGGACCTACCATAAATTATTCCTGTAAAGTTTAGTTAAAATTGGTCCAGTGGTTTCAGAGGAGATAGTCAAAATGTGAGAAGTTTACGGACGACGACGACAACGGACGACGGACGCCAAATGATGGCAAATGCTCACATGGCCTTTGGCCAGGTGAGCTAAAAACCAGTCTTGGAACCTACATTCTATGTACGGATGATACACGGTGTTGAGAAGTTGATGAGAAATGGCCCTAAATGCAAAATTTAACAAAAGACACTCAAGCATAAAATATAGGTCAAAGTCACTTAAATGTCATTGATTTTGGTAGTACTCATCAAGGTGATTAATTTGATATCAACATCATTGTTGTATAATGAGTAGTTGTTGAGAAATGGACTGAAATACAAAATTTAAACAAAGCCACTCAAGCGTAAAAAGTAGGTCATGGGTCCCTAATTGTTGCTGAATCTAGTAGTACTAATCAATGTACATGTACTGATGTAATATTATTTATTTACAAGAGGCTACCAAAATATACGCAAAACTTAACATTGGGATGTACAGATGTATGTACGTACAGACGGACAAGGGTTAATCTATATGCCCCTTCCACTTCATGGCAGGGTTTAAAAATATGTTTTTTTCCAGTGGAAAAATGCAGAATCAAGACACAGGTTGAAAATTTTATTTGAATATTTTTTTTACACAACTGGTTGAGTTTGGCACTAGCACCTGAAGCCACAGGCCGGTGAATATTCAAATATTTTGCACAAAACTGTTTATTTTAGGCCACTGAAATAACTCCAAGCTAATCAAGTTCAGGAATCTAGTTATTTGCACTAGTGAAAAACTAAACCAAAATTCCACAGGAAAAATAACAAAAATTGGGTCCAACTTTGAAATTTTCTTGAATACAAAGAGGAGAGACAAGAAAACCCTTATTGCATCGTTATTACTATTTTCTAGTTGGAACAAAGTGGTTTGCATTTTCCTGGTAGATCTGAGTTAGTAATAATCAGACATAAATTTGGATTTGAGATTTACTTTTAGTGTGAAGATGCATATTTTATCACGAAAGGGGCTATATCATTTCATTCTTAAGCTATACCAACTTTTAAGATGAAATGTTACCAAATAAATGCTACTATAGGGGTTATCTCTCCTGACTGAATTCTTATATTACAATTGATAATCCTCATGGTCGATGTCTTCTGTAAACATGGATCAATATACTGTTTAGCCGGTCATTTTTGATGGGTCTTTATTTTTGCCGATATTTGTGGATGAACAAAAATCTTAAATGTTTTGTGTGTTTTGGGGGGTAGATGGATATTCAGTGGTTATTCAGTTATGTAATAGCGAGACCAATTTTTTCCATAAAATATTCATAGGATCAACATTCTAAACTTTTTTATAGTCGATACATCATGACCTTAGTTATATTTCAATTACTATTCCTTAATCAATTTTAAAAATAGTAATGGTGCATTACATGATACTCCGCCACATTTCACAAAATTTCTAAGTTAGAAGGGACATAACTCCAGAACTATGTGTACCACTGAACCCAAAATTACACATGGCCTGTGTTTTGTGGTAAACAGTTTACATACCGAGTTTGAAGACAATATCGTATTTCATTCACAAGTCATGAGTACAAAACCCTAAAATTCACAAAATTTCAAAGTTTCAAGGGTCATAACTCCAGAACCCCTTGGACCTCTGAACCCAAAATCTAACTTGACCTGAGTTTTCTGGTAAACAACTGACATACCCAGTTTGAAGACAGTATGTTGTTTTGTTCACAAGTTGTCAGTCGGAAACCCTAAAATTCCCAAAATTTCAAAGTTTCAAGGGGCATAACTCCAGAACCCCTTGGACCTCTGAACCCAAATTCGAAATTGACCTGAGTTTTCAGGTAAACAACTGACATACCAAGTTTGAAGACAGTATGTTGTTTTGTTCACAAGTTGTCAGTCAGAAACCCTAAAATTCGCAAAATTCCAAAGTTTCAAGGGGCATAACTCCAGAACCCCTTGGACCTCTGAACCCAAATTCAAACTTTTTGACCTGAGTTTTCTGGTAAACAACTTACATACCAAGTTTGAAGACAGTATGTTATTTCGTTCACAAGTTATCAGTCGTAAACCCTAAAATTCGCAAAATTTCAAAGTTTCAAGGAGCATAACTCCAGAACCCCCTGAGCCTCTGAACCCTAAATCAAACTTGACCTGAGAATTCTGATAAACAACTTACATGCCAAGTTTGAAGACCCCGTGTTATTTCGTTCACAAGTTATCAGTCAGAAACCCTAAAATTAACAAAATTTCAAAGTTTCAAGGGGCATAACTCCAGAACCCCTTGGACCTCTGAACCGAAAATCGAATTTGACCTGAGTTTTGTGGTAAATAACTTGCATACCAAATTTGAAGACCTTGTGTTCTTTCGTTCACAAGTTATCAGTCAGAAACCTTCAGGGGACTGATGGATGGACAGATGAACGGACGGACAGAAGGACGGACAAACAGACGGATGGACACACGCCTGAGGGTATCACATAATACCTTGCCACTACATGTTGCGGGATATAAAAATTACTACCATCTGTTTTCTCAAACAGATGAAGGCAATTTTCAAAATTGACAATTGCTGAATTTACAATTCAAGTAATGCAATCAAACTTTAAAATTGGTTTGAAAATATGGAAATCTTCTGTCTTATTGCTTAGCATGTGCATACAGCTTGAGTAATTTGAAGCTATATAAATAGTTTATTACATTTCCCCTAAATAAATTAGTACTTTCACATTTTCCTCCCAAAAATGATCTTCATGATAAAAATTCAGATACAAAAATAAAAAGAATGTGGCATTATATAAAGAGTAAATTTGTGTTCATATCAAAAATAATGAAACAAGATTTAGAAATATTTCCAAAAGTAAATTTAAGAATTTCCCCATCTTAAGAAAAAAAGTATGCATTACAAAGGCAGTTTTCTAAATAATACATCTACAATAAAGTTTTAGAAGATATCCAGAAGTGAGTATCAACTTTTGCAATTGTTGAACCAATTTTACAGTTTGATAGCAACAACTGAGTTGTAAGACTGTAAGATTGGTTCAACAATCCTCAACCTGAGTTCTGCTGATGGTCAAGCGAAAAACAAGAATTGACTTCAGCAGTTTTTCACTTAGGAAGAGGGAATTTTAAAAATTAATTGAGGGATTGGTATTGAAGTATGACCATGGTCATAGTGTATCGACTGTTAAATGTACTGGCAGATGGACTTTAGCAGATGTAGTAGGTAGTCCACTGGAAGCAATGATACTGTTTGAATCAAACACATTCTTATTCTGACACAAGAAGATTTTTCTCATTATTACTTAATAAAAGTGCACTATAGTTTTTATCAACGACCTGACAAGGTATCAATTTTATGGTTCAAGTATAGGTAGGAGAAACAAATTACAGACATTTTTTTTCAAACCAAGCATGGACTGAAAAGGGACATATGGCCCATGCATCCCCGCCCCATCAGAAAAAATATGATTTATGCTATAGTTAAATCAGGGTTTTGACCAAACTTTGTCTTAAAATTTTAGTGCCTCACTGCGCTCACCAAGTCTTCTCAAGATCTGTAGTTAAGTGTGCATGTGCCTGAGGTTGAGCAAGTGTTTATCACTACCTCTAATCAGAATGTGCACAACTAGGCATGGTGGTCAACAAAACTGTAAAGTTTGGTTGAAATCCCATGAAAGATGTAGGAGAATTGGTGTCCACAAACATAATTTTGCAAAATTCTAAGTCAAAAAGGGGCAAAACTCCAACAAAAATAAGCGGATCAATCCCTATTTGTTTAACTGTACTTTTTTCTGTTCTGAAAGATATAAATTTATACCTGTTCATATATATAATAACAGAAACATTGTTAGTTTTTCTGAGATAATGAATAGTCAAGATAAATATGTACTTACATGTACTGGATTGGCAAAATTTTGTAAAATTGTTATATCTCTATTTAATAACTAGTAATTTGCATTGTCTACCTCCATCTGCATATACTAATTCTTATATGTATATATGTTTGTTCCATATTTTACATGTGTAATGTTGTACTATTATGCCTCATGTGGGGCCTTTAGTGAAATAAAAAGTTTCAAAGTTTCAAGTTTCAATCCAGCGAGACGATATGCAAAACTAGGCATGATGGGCAACAATCCTGTGAAGTTTGCTTGAAATCCGATGAAAGATGAAGGAGAACTGGTGTCCACAAACTTTGTGACAGACCTACGGACTGACGAATGGATGACAGACGGAAAAGACAAAAACAAGATGTCTCCCCTTGAGAGAGGGGAGACATAATAAAATTATCATGTGCATGGCAATTAATATGGAATATGTATCATTTCAAAGAAACTGAAAAAGATATGTAGAATTCTTTTCGCTTATTAAATGGGGTATTTTCTGTTAATCAAATTATTGTCTTTTATTACTGAGAGATCAATGTCGGACGTTGTTGTGAATTCAAAGTCTGTTTCACTTCCTTTAGATAATAGAAATTCTCTTCTGCTGACTTTAATATTGCATATTTTGGCACCAGATTTTGCATGGTTGTGTAAAACACTTTTGAAACCACTTTTAATTTGATAATTTCCAATACATATGGACAGAAAAAATACTTTTTAAAAATGCTCCATGCTTTTAAAGGGATAATATTTTCGGCACACCATTATCGAGAAGACTGGACCATTCTGAAATAGGTATTGGCAGGTATTACCTGAAGTCAGATGATAAACAAGTCTCACTTTGGCTGTTACCAAGTGCTTGAACCCCTTTTTTTAATTAAAGAAAAAACATACCCGTAAATGAAATAATTAAACAAAATACCTAAACATGTAATTAAATATGCATGTTTTATACGAAAAAGAAATATTTGAATGAAATTGTTAGTGTACTGCTAATTTCTATTACAATTGTTAACCCCGAACGAGTACACCCTCCTATTAATAGGAAGGTCAACTCGGGTCATCTATTTTATCAAGTTACCTGGTCGCCCTTAAAATAGGACAATCCATCACTTAGAAATTTTCACCTGTTTGAAGAAAATTGTAAAAATGCACACGACTGCAGACTTTTGTGCGCGCCGTAAACGGAGATTTCGACATTTTTCAGTCATGTATGGTCATTTTTTATTTTCATACCAAATATGATAAAGATTGGTGTAAAAATAAAGCTAAAATTGTAAGATTTCCATTATCTAAAGGAAGTGGGACAGACTTTAGTACATATAATGAAGTACCTTTGTTTTACCATTTTTGTACATGTTGACGTTGCTTTACTTCCCGTATTTTTATGTCATTGTTTGTGACGTCATGTAATTGTTGTCTGAATGTTATGATGGAACTTTGAGCTGCGTGGGTGTGATGTTCTTGTTGTTGTGTTTTATAGCCTGTATATTGGAATGAATGAAGATTAAATGATGTTTTTATAATGGATTTTCAATGTTTCGACCGCTCGACTTTGGACTATGAATTTTGGGTACAAAATATATTACTTCAGACGTGAATGAAAAAATAATGCATTTGTACTACCAGACTTTTCTCTTAATGATAAAGATTTAAATCATTTCATTCATTATCATCTAACAAGTATCATCTAACATTACAAGTATTTTTCTACGACGTACAACAGGAACGCTACCTTGTAAAGGGTGTCTTATGCAAAAAGTTGTATCAAGACACTTTGTTGATAAAAAAAGGGTGCGACATCGCGAGTGTATTCATGTCAACAAAAAGCAAGACATCTCTGAAGGCATCAAGTAATTCCTCAAGTAAACTACAAACTAATGTGACAATGCATGAATAAAATTAATTTACATGTTTATTATTGTATAAATGTTAGATAAACATATCATAAACGGAGATGTGATGGTACAACATTATTGTACCAGATCTCTTCCCTTGAACAATTTGCATCTCTACTCTTAACTAGCATGACTCATAGTGATACAGGTCATTCAAACAACTCTACCTGAACAACAAGTTATACCATCAAACTATATTAAAATCATCAATAAACACTAGGGCGTCACTGTCTGAATATGTAACTTTGTAAATATAAATCTGGTACCCTAATTGTAGAACACAGGTGAGGAGTGTTTAACCAGTCACACAAAAGCTGTCCCAAAATGAGCACTGCCTATTAATTACTGAGCATGCTTACTATGTGTATAATATATTTTGATATCCAATTTTTATTAAGGTAGATAGACACTGTTGCGCTGTGCAATTCGACAACGAATTTGAAAAATATTGAGTGGAATACAGAATTGGTTTGATTTTTTTACCAGAACAGTCAAATTTTTTCCTGTAAATAATGTTTATTACAGTTACTTTGTAAAATATCTGTTAAAAGCATGGTGACCTACATATTTTTCGGCTTTTCCCGTAGCAGAGATTATAAACAATCTATTAAGAAAAGTACAAAAAATAGTCATTGATAAAAATTCCATTTCTACTGAGTTAAGGGAGTACGAGCCTGAGATTTTAGAAGCATTCTATATCCTCGGGTTTTATCCATTCAAACAGTGCTTAAATTTTTTGCACATGGATCACATTTTCTTGGTCATAAGTCACTTTAAAATACATAAAATAGCCTGTGTATAAAATTTAATCAACTTCAAATTATAATTTCATATATTTAAAGGCCTATAAACATCTTATGCAAATTGAAGGAAAACGCTAGAGAGATCTGTTTCCCGCTAAAATTTTGACGTCTTATATCTCAAAATTTCCTACATGGATTTTCAAAATTTTTTGCTCAAGTTGTTCCATTAGTAGTGCTTTTTCAAACAAAAGGTCGGAATTTTAATTCTAATTATAAAATTTCTGACACTCTTACTCCCTTAAACATTGCCTCTTCATATTTACCCCGTTCATTCTATGTAAATTGAGGTGAAAAAAGGCAAAATATGCACACAAACTTCGACCTGGATTCTAGAAAAAACAAGCATGGTGACCCATATTTGAGGGTGGCACAGGGTTATTTTCGTGCAGCATGTTTGCCATTTTTTATTTCACTTGTTGCAGTGTTGGATGCTTTGTTATTTGCCATTTTTGTGCAAACCGAAAAAGGGCATCATACAAGGTAATTTCTAATTTTTCGTTCCTCGTGTTGTGATATTTTATTTCTCGTACGCCCGTGCACTGTACCCCCTGTACAACCCTCATACTTTTTATTGCAGATTTCAAGTCAGTAAGATGGGTCTTCAATTGTGCCAATTTATAACAAATCTTTTGGATGTAAATACTAGTGTCTTAAAATGTTACTTCAATATTGCCTCAGGGGGTCACTCCTAATGTTTTTTTGGTAGGGGTGAGCCGCTGGCGTATCAGGACCCCAATCCTTATCATATTCATTGTATTAAATCTCAAAAATGTATACCTTATCATACATATATATATTATTATAATTATCTTATTATATATAATGCAGACAAGTATATTGGGATGAAACCTTAAATTCTTTATTTTCAATTGCAGAGTAGTTAAACAATGTACGTGGTTTGATACCTTATCAATGCAGATATATCAAATCCTAATTGGTATCTGATTTAGATACAAAAAATCGACATATCACATACGCAATAACCATTTATGGTAAATGTGTTTGTGCAAATAAAATAGACGAATTTCCAATTTAATTTTATGAATGAATTGCCCGATTGACCCAGATCAATCAGAGTAAATTGCGTCACGTAACATTGTGGCATCCGAAAATCTATATTATGATGTCAAAATTTTCCGGGAAAATTCACCAATTGGAAACTCGAATATATTGTCTATTGTCTTGTCATAATCTCATCTGAAATTTCCTACTTTATTATATATTTTCATCACAATTTACTACCCTTATCATATAATATGAAGCAAGAAAAAAGGACCTAATCCAGCGGCTCATCCCACAGGAGTCAGAAATTTTATCAATATATCAATACAAGTTCAAATACGGAGCCCCAAACAATGAAGTTTCGAGTCGGAAATTTTATCAATATATCTATACAAGTTCAAATGCAAAGCCCCAAACAATGAAGTTTCACGAACGTAGTGAGTGAAACGTTTAACTCACTATGTTCGTGATACGTTCGTGAAACTTTAATGTTTGGGGCTCCGTATTTGATCTTGTATTGATATATTGATAAAATTTCAAACACTCACTACGTTCGTGAAACTTCATTGTTTGGGGCTCCGTATTTGAACTTGTATTGATACAGTCGAGTCTCGTAAGTCGGCGCATCTTATAAGTTGGCGCACATGAAGAAAACCATTTCCGTTTATAATATAGATATTGGCACAGAACAATTTCTGTGCTAACTTGAAGCCAGATAGCGATGATGACGAAGAAATCTTTTTTGAGTGTTCACCGGCAATGAAAAAGACCAAAACGGTGCTATATTCGTTGTTAATAGGTACTATTGTTGCTTAGACGTTTACTGTAGCTGTTTAAGTTCATTATATTTGTTGAAAATATCTTGTTTTAATACTGAACATTCCCACCTTCCGATGAAAACCCGATAGTGAAAATTACTTTTTATTTTGGGTTCCTGGTACATTGATATTCTTACCCTGCGCCGACTTGCAAGACATTTAAACATGGTGATATAACGGGGGTAGGCCATTTTAAGCTTGTTTTTCATATATTTTATTTGAAGTTCTAATTTTAAATTCGCATGATTTTAAAGTTGGTTTATGTTTATTTGTTTTGCTGAAAGTTGAAAATAATGTGATAAAAATTACAACAGGAATCGAAAGGTAAATGCTTAGGTGCGCCGACTTACAAGACTGCATCGTATATTGATAAAATTTCCGACTCCTGTGCTCATCCCTATCTCAGCATTATTGGAAGTGACCCCCCTGATCTTGCTTCACTGGAAGAGATCTCTACTAATCTGATAAAAAAATATGGTTAAAAACCTTTATTTTGGAAACCTTTGCTCTTTCGCGCATACATACATGACATATTGCCGTCATGCAAGTTGGATTTTTTCAAAAATACTAGAACAGGAAGTTGAATTATTCACATTTCTGTCAGATTTTTGTCATCTTTGTCGTGTTTTTATAGATATATGAGACCTTGGACTTATCAAGTGTTTTGATGTTGATTATATTTGTGTTTTTTCATATGAATAGCTCAAAATACTTTCATGTTTAACATTTTGTTTACAAAATCACACCTGACATGCGTCCATATTGATGCTGAAGCTGACAAATCACATGACCGTTGTTATGCCAACCAGATCGATAAGTAATATTCGCGGTATAATTCAAACATGAACACGTGCCCGCGTAATGATTCGGCTCGATTCAATGCTATAATATTGAATTTCAATTAATATGACATGTATTCCGTCACGTGTAATAAGAATAGATACTCTCTCTTTAGAAAAAAAAAGATTTAGGCCTAGTTCAAAGGGGGCCTCGATGGGGGTCCCTTTCCCGAAATCCCGGCAATTTTTTATCCATTTTCCCGTTTCCCGGGTGGGAAAATATTTTACAAAGACTCTTAAAGAGTCGGCTTTTCCCGGTTTCACGGGCCCAATTTTCAATGGTTCCCGCTTCACGCTCGACATCCTTTCCCGTTTTCACGTGCACTTTTTTGCCAAGATCCCGTTTCTCGCTTACTTAAAAAGGCCAATCCCGCTTCCCGCTTATACCCCATCGAGACCCACTTCAAAAACTGTAAATAGAATTGATTTAGCCTTCGAGGCTATGATCATGCATATGTTTGGTTATCATACTCCCTTATTTGGTTACCCTATTTTAATTCAATTTTCAGTAAATAATTATGGCATAACATGTTCATTACTTATAGATCTACCTTTGTGTGGTACTGACTAACGGGAGGGGGGGGGGTAACGGCTCCCATACATTTTGTACGGGGACGTACCCGAATTAAGATCAATTAATACTGAATTATGATCGGAATCCATACCCGAATTAATACTGCCCTTATGAGGGGGCCGATGGTTTATTTCGTTCTCCGTGATCGGGATTTCAATTCCCCGTGATTCGTTTCCCATTTCATTAATTTGTCGTGAATCAAAAATAGCTATTCATCGTGATCCGTGATTGACAAAATGAATTTCCCGTGAACTGTGATTTGCCCGAATAATTTTTCGTGATTCGTGATGAGACCCCCCCATCAGGCCCCTCCCTTATATATGACACACATAAAAATACCAATTTAACACGTAAATTTATTGTATGATTACAAGAAAAAAAGCACAAATTCTAAAATATTTGTCAATTCATAAAACAAAGTGAAATGATTCTTCTCGCAATATCTATACGAAATGAAAAAAGAAAACAACCCAAATTAATACCAGGACTGGGTTGCACAAACGTCAATTAAAGTTAATTGACGTTTAAATTTTAATTGTAATTTAATATGGCTGAATTCAGGCGCGGATCCAGGCAATTTGAAAAGGGGGGNTGAACTGTCTTCTCATTGAGTAGGAAAGTATTAAAAAATCGAAAATATGCTAACTTACTGCAGAATATCATAAATATTGTGTAGGGCACTACTTTGTCCAGGATGGCTAAGCGCGAAGACCGTACTTTAAAACAAGTGTGCATGTTTAATGTTTGTTTGTCCGGTGTAGGAGTAATTTCCCTTTCAAGGTTTGACCAAAAAAACACGAAATTTGACTAGAACTTGCATGGACTCGCAAATCATCTATTAATACTGCATTATGATCGGAATGCATACCCGAATTAATACTGCCCTTATGAGGAGGAATGCCAGATAACTCGGCCCGCGGACAACTCGGACCATGACCACTCGGACTGTGAAAGGGACATCTCGGACCGTATGGACAGACATCTCGGACCGTTGGACATGAACTACTTGGACCATTAAAATGAACAACTTGAACCGTAATAACAAAAATTTTGACTGTAAAATGAATAAAAATACCCGACAGCTCAGAAGAGACTATAAAAAAAAAAAAAAAAAAAA
>MJUU01025533.1:0-14481 GCA_002080025.1 Modiolus philippinarum
TTTACTTTTGGTTTTTGTTGGCAAAAACATTGATCATCTCCTAAACGTTTTACACCATAACTAAATTTAAACAATTTTTCATATTGGCAGTATTTGGCATTGCACAATATCATGTTCTTCTTTCATAATTGATGATGTTGTTATACCAAATCTATTTAGAAGTATTTCAATTGAAGTTTCATATGTAAGAAGGCTTGATATCTTAGTCAACGGAAATCATGTCCTTAGCTAGCTGTCAGTAACTGCGAGCATTTGTCCGGACAGTACCTGTGTGTATTGTTTTCATGTTTTATGTAATTCATTGTAAGGATACTCGTCTTGATAAGTTGGACTTTTTTCTAGTTTGATGTTTACGGTGAGTCTTTTTGTGTATTTATTTTTTAGCCATTCACCACACATAGGGGGAGGGTTTGGATCCAAGAAAACGAGTTTAACCCCACCGCAATTTATTGCGCCTGTCCCAAGTGAGGAATATGTTGATGACTGGCTTGTCCGTGTCTTCTTATGAAATTTAAGTTTCTTGATATTTGGGTTATTGGATGTGGTTTGTTTCCATTGATTTATTCACTTTTTGCCCTTTTTGGGGCCATTTAGGGCTTGCTATATGGTGTGAGGTTCCTCACTGTGTTGAAGACCGTACGGTGACCCCTAGATGCTTTGTTTTGGGTCGTTTTAACCTGGATATGGGATGTTGTCTCCTTGACATTTACCCCATTATTTTTCTTTTTCATATCTAACGGTACACCTGATCTCACTCTTGTTTTTAATTGGGTCCGCGTTGTCATCTGTATGTGTGCATCCAAATTTACTTATAAAACTCATAAAGAATCTAGGGCCTGTCTGGCAGAGTGGTTAAGGTAGTTCTACTACCTATACAATAACTATTGTCTATCACCACTGCGACGTGAGTTCGCGCCACGTTTTGTACATTACAAAAAGGATGCACTCGACTTACAATCATAAGTGATAAGGTATATCAGTTACCTGCCCAAGGTCGATGGTTTTCCCCTGGCACTCCGGCTTCCTCTACCAAAAAAACTGACTGTTATGAACTAGCTAAAATACTGCTGAAAGTGACGTTAAACTCCATGTCAATCAATCAATTATAACAAATCTAATTTGTACGATATTCAAATGATGATTATGCTTAAAAATAAAAACAACTGGTTAAGGCGTGTCTTAGAACGTTTTTAAATACAAAAATACAGAAGTTTCATTAAAAACAGTAAATTTCGTTATGCTGTACACGTGTTTCAAGGATTAAAATCAAATAATATGGAAAGCCATAATCAAAAAGTAGTCCAAAAGAAGTACTCATTTCCAAATATAAATCGAAATAGGTATAGTAATTCTATTTGTTATAATTATGTACTTTATTGCATTTCTTTATCATGCGTTCATTGCTGTTGGTTCCGAAATAAGATTGTTCTTAAAAATACATGTTACTTTATCATACAACATCTATTAAGAACAGCATATTATATCTATTGGTTGCTCCTGTCCCACATATAATTATTTTTATCTTGTCGCTTTCTCCATTATTATTATTTTAAAAATTTTCTAAATCACTGTATTTTAAAATATATATAGACCGTATGGGAGATTTAAAATAAAATGTCTTCTCGTTTTCTTCTAGGCATTTTTGTTTACATAACATGCAAAAACTCAACAAAGAATGAATGAATCACACTGTTTTCTTAATCTTGCTTAGAAATGCTTTCATGTTGTAAGTATTTGGCAGGTTTGTCAAGTTTTTGTATTTTCTTTATTTGTGTTAATGTTATACAGCACATGTAATAGAAAAAAGAAGGAAAACGGGGAATGTGTCAAAGAGACAACGACCCAAAGGGGAGTAATAACAACTCAAAGCCACCATAAGATCTTTTTATATTTTATGTATTAGTGATGTGTTTCATCTAAATAACAAAATACAGAGGTTACTTTGAATTTAGGTTCTGCATATGCGCATTTTGACAACTCATGTCTCATCAGTGCAGATTAAATCAAAACGTTTGGAAATCCATAAACCAAAATATGTGTACATGTAAAAGCTGTTGGGAGAACAAATTACCAATAGAATCTAAAAAGGAAAGCCAAAATCAGCTAAGGACAGAGCTACATGTATGCAAGAGAGAGATACTCCTTAGATTTTAACAAAATTTCATAAATTTAGATATTGCTAAGTTTCAAATAAATTCGGTTTTCGGGCCAGCACCGAAGTACTGGCTACTGGGATGGTGAATACCCTCGGGGACTAATAGTGGCATCGGCCCAGTGGTAACAAAAAACAAAATACCGAGGTTACTATGAATTTGGGTTCTGTATATGCGCATTTCGACAATTTATGTCTCATCAATGTAAATCAAAACGTTTGGAAATCCATAAAATTATATGCAATTGGTTTAATATTTAAGTATCTTTTCGCTTTCTCTAATGTCTGTCAGGATCAATTTGGTGTAACATAAGTTATGAGTAATGTTGATAACTAAAGAAAAGTAATAGTGTTTTTGTGCAAAAGATTAGATTCAAAATGACAAGAAATGTGAGTTATCTCAAACTACAAACACATTGCGAAAGGAAATACATTTGAGTGTTTCCATTCACAGAGGAGAAGTAATAAAAAAAACAGAAAGGGGAATGTATTACTAAAACTTCAAAGTGTATCGAGAGGTTAAAGTCTTATGCCGACAAGCTAAAAATGAAAGTAAAGAATAAGAAAATGCCTTGGATGAGGGAGACGATCTCATTGCAACACCCGTAGAAGAGGATTTCCAAATGTGTTCAGAGGCAACAGATTGCTTTTTGGAAATGGAAGTATACAGAGAGAAAGGTTGTCGAAATTTCCAAAATGCAAGTAACTGAAGACAATATTGATCTGTTTCTGTACTTTTTTAGATATTCAAAGGAAAACGAAAGATATTCTTTAATTTCAAATATGGAACAACAAGAGAGGGAACGAATAAAAGATAGAGAAATGTTATCCGTGCCGTTATTATGGTGAAAAACTTTGGAGTGATGAATGTAAGAGGAAATAAAGTGAAAACTGGAAGGAACGTGTTTCAGATGTTTAAGGGCATGTAATAATTAAAAAGAGTAAACGCAGCAAGTTGTGTGTTTATTGTAAAGGGGTAAATTCCAAACACATGAGATTCAGTATACAATCGACTTAAGTTCATTTGTCTGGGGAAGATAACAAACAAAGCGGTAATGTTTTCCATGTTTAGGAAGAATATCAAGTACTTATTATAAAAGAGGAGTACTAAGGGCATAGAGAACTTACTATCACACAAAAGATACAGTTGTTTTTCGGTCAGTTGTCTATATCTGTCTCTATATCCGTTAGATTCCGTGGATTTGAGACGGACTCGTCAATCTAGTTTCACACTCAATTTATAAAAGGATAGGACACTAAATTCATTAGAAATGATTATCTGTTTTCGACACTTAGTATAGGTCAACACATTTCCAGAAGATGATTCTCAAAAGGCAGCAACTAGAGGTGATTATCAGCAGGATGGTTACTATGAAGAAATTAGTGACGACGAAATAGTTTTTGATTTACTGAAAGAAGTCGGTGACATCAGCAAGGTGAAAAAAATTGATTTGAATGAGTTTATAGATCAATTTGACAAGAATTAACAGACATTAGAACATAATAATGACTATGATGAAAATAACAAAATACCAGGGTTTTAGGATAATTATGTGGATGAATTCATTAAAGAGTTCAAGGCGAGTCAGGCTACAGAACAAGACGATGAAACTACTGACGATGATGACAGTGTTGAGACTAACAACACAGTAGGTGAAGACAACATTATTGTAATAAGTCATGGTGATGATTCTGAAGAGGGTGTGCAACTAAAGAAAACAACACAGAACAGTCCGTTGAAGTTTCTTCCATGAGAACATTGACACAGATATTTGTTTTTACAGTTACCAGAAAAATAAAATTATTGAATGGAACAGAGATAGCAACTCAGGTTACAATCGATAGAGATGTCAGTTATGATGATCATTTTGAGTGAATTTCTTTTCTTTGTCCTGAGAGTTTCGCGATCTGCGATTTTTTGACATTGTCTTTCTGTTGTAATTTCAATATGAACCTTTAAACTCCGTCAAACGAATTTTCTCCGTCTTTTCTATTTTGTGTATTGGTAATTGTTTCCCCGTCGTCCGTTATTTGAAATATTTTTTCCTAATTGTTTTGTATGTGAAAAAAAGCATGGTACGGAGCAAACGGACTTTCTAGCTTATATAGATTGTTCACAAATGAGTATAATTTAGTCCTAAATAAAGATATCAAGGTGTTGGAATGTTGTGTTTCTGCCTATGTATTAGTAATCTTCGCTGTTGTGCGATAAAACTATCTCGGAGTTCTATGTTCCGAATAATCACTTACATCACCAAGTATTATAGCTTGTATTTTTATTATTTGTTATATCAGCCATATGTCTGGTATTGAGAGTAATCCTGGCCCGCAAAACGGCGAATGACACCAATACTTCGTCTACTATATAAAATTTCAATGATTGATTTATGAATTCTATATCATTCCTCAATATCAAAATTCAAAGTTTAGTTTCAAAAGAAGCAAAATACAATTATTTTTATATCATTTCATATTCAGAATCATGGAATAATAAGTCATACAGATTATTCTTTTCCTATCTCGGGTCACATAAAAAGGGGATTGTATTATTGTTTCAAGAACAATATATTTGCACACGTGCACAGACGAACTGATCCGGAAATTGATGGTTTAGAAGGTTTATTTGTTTAACCTCGTATTAAAAAAAAAAAACAGTATTATTCGGTACTTTTTATATTGCAACCAGCACTAAGATTGACACTTTGACAAAGATTAATACATCTGTTGAACTCGCAATGACCACTTAGTTCTAACAAGTAATTTTAATTATAACCAATTAGACCTACATGTATGTTGTACCAAAATTAAACAATTGTTGACAAAAAACAGTTTATCACGTTTGATAAATGACCCAAACCACTTTACGGAAAACTCGTCCTCATTATCAGATTTGATTATTACCAATGACACTAACAGCTTTACATATTCGGCCGTTGGACCTCTGTTATATGACCAAAGTTGATTTCATTGTCCTGTAATAGGCTTCTTTAATTTGCCTAAGATGCATTTAAAGTCTTTCAAACGTGAAGTGTGGCTTTTTTGACATGGGGACTATGCAAAGTTTAACAGAATACTTGCATATGTTGACAAGAAAAACTGTTTCCTATCTGATGACGTGGATGAGGTGACGGATACAATTAATGCCCTTATTTTAAATGCCGCTGAAAATTCTATTCCTGCTAGAAAAGTTGCTATTAGAAGGAAGATTCTAAATGGTTAACTAGCGATATAACGAACATGATTAGACGGAAAATTCGAGTACACCATAAAGGCAAAGAAAACAAAAATGAACCTCTACATTTGGCAAAATTCCATGACATTAGAAATATTTCGAAATACTTACAATGATTACAATGATAATGTTTTAAAAAATTGACAACTCTTGATTTGAGGGAGACATGCTGGCGGGACACTGTAAAACAAATATCTGGTATAAAAGGTTTGCGTCATTCCAATCCTCTTCTGCTTAATGATGAACGATTTATTTTTGATGACACCGAGAAAGCAGCGGAATTAAATAAATATTTTGCATTGCAGTCGAATATAGATGATTTTAATGCCAATCTTTCTGATCTGGTTCCATTTCCTAATATTATTGAAGAGGTTGTTCTTACTGAAAACGAGGTAAGAGACGTATTGATTGTTCTGAACTCATCAAAAACTTCAGGTCCAGACCTTCTACACCCTGGAATTTTAAAAGAAGCAGCAAAAATACTGAAATATTCATTCTGTAAATTACTAAATTAGTTTTTACGAATAACATATTTCCCAGATCATGGAAAAGGGGCAAATGGTACTCCAGTATTTAAAAATGATGAATAATAATAACGATAACGTTATACTGACAAGCACCAAATCTTGGTTTATGAAAAGGGGACTCTGCTGTTAATCAATTAGTATATATCAGATCGAATTTGGCAAAACATTAGACGATGGGAAGGAAATTCGATTATTATTTTTTTGCGATATAAGTAAAGCATTTTATAGAGTTTGGCACATAGAATTGATTTTCAAACTACAACAAGCAGATATATGTAGGAATCTTTTGTCTTGGTTTAGAAATTATTTAAGTGGGCGGGCTCAAAAGATTGTCATCAATGGGGCTCCATCTGTCTTGATATTAATTATTGCAGGAGTACCCAAAGGCTCAATACTGGGAACGTTGTTGTTCCTTGTTAGAAGTGATAGTATGGTTAAAGCATTTAAGTCGTCAAGAGTAGAACAAACGCGTGCAAAACGGTCCATTTTGAGAAATATAAACTCGGTAGATGGCGTTAGAGGAACGTCGCCGTCAAGAAAAGCAAAATTAGTAATACTGAAATCAAAATTACCCCTTTTTCCTAATTTTTAGCTTTTATTTTACCAAAGTCAACTATGAAAGTTAGATCCAGAAAAGGGCAATATTTGGAATCATTATTAGAATTAAGTTTCAGTTGTTGTAGTGATGCCGACATAATCTAAAAACTGGAGATTGTTAATAGTAAGGATATCGTCAATATACATGCTGTTGTCATTTAAAAAAGAAACAAGTTGATCACTGTTTTGTATGGTTCCATTTTGTAGTTTCTTCCTGAAGTCACGTAACACAACAGAAAGGAAAAAGATCTGCAATGAGAGGTGCACAATTTGTAGCAATGGGAATTTGATGACCTGCTGATAAACAATGTTGCCAAAACGAACAAAAATGTTGTCCAGCAAAAGATTAAGTGCTTTAATCATATCATCACACGTCCAGAAGCAATGATTGTTGTAAGTTATCCTTTCTTTTTGTTCAAAAAATAAACTGCAGACCAGAAATTTTAATGTAAAAGAAAGGAAATGGGGTAAATGTCAAGGAGACATGAGAGGTACAAAGATATTGACATGAGAGCTACAAAGATATTGACATGAGAGCTACAAAGATATTGACATGAGAGCTACAAAGATATTGACATGAGAGCTACAAAGATATTATGGCGGGTGGTCGTGGTGTGCTTTTGGTCCTGACAATTTATGTTTATTTTGCTAGTTTCTTTGGAAATTTTTCTAACATAACTTTTTCATAACAACACCATGTGATGTTTAAAGGTTTAAGAAGTTTTATTTCGATATTTCTGGTGTTAAATTTTTCCAAAAAGGTGACTTTGGTAAACTTTTAATTTATGTCGAGTCAAATAAAAAATATTTGTCAGTCAATGTATTGAACCATTACAATAATTTTATATGCAATGTTGGTTCTTCTAATCAAGGCTACAAATTTTCCTCCAAATTGATATTTCTACTTTTTCTCCTGCAAAGCGGTGATATTCATCCACATCCTGGACCTTCTTCTCTAAAACGACAACCTTGTATTAAGTGTGTGAAGGGGGTTATAAAAACAAATAATTTTATATGTTGTTTAAAATCTCATCAAAAAGTCCACACTAAGTATATTGAAAATGAAAACAAAAATTAAAGATAAAAAAATCAGCAGCCATTTCATCTGCAATCGTTGTTCGCTACAATCTCTTCCTTTCGGTCAAAACATACCACAATAAACGACCGACAATGGAAATAAACTGGAAGAAATAGAGAATGCCCAAACTTCAGAACAATCTTTATCTGTACCCATTCCATCTCTTACAGATACCCATAATTTTGCATTCTCTAAACAAAAAGGTCTTCACTTTCTTCATCTAAATACGCTCTTTCTTTGTTACGTGGATGATATGGTCATCAGCATCAATCCTGATTGTAAACTTTTTTTTGTATGCCGATGACAGTACTATTTTATTTTCACATAAGGATCCTGATTTTATAGCCGACAAACTCGGCAAAGAACTTGAATCATGTAGCCTGTGGCTTGTTGACAACAAATTATCCCTCAATTTTGGTAAGACTGAGTGCATACTCTTTGGACCAAAGCGGAAATTAACCAAAATATTGGAATTTCAAATTATTTGTAATGGTCATGTTATAAAATTACAGAGTAGCATTTAATATTTGGTTATTGAAACTGATCAAAATTTATCTGGTGAAAAAACTGCAGACTCTATCATTAAGAAAGTTAACTCTCGTTCAAAATTTATGTATAGAAAAGCGAATTGTCTGCCATCGAAACGAGGAAAACATTATCCATGGCTCTTATCCAATGTCATTTTGACTATTCATCTTCCTCCTGGAATGAAGGTATATCTAATTTTTTAAAACAAAAACTACAAGTGTCTCAAAATTAAACAGTACGATTTATCAAAAACTTCGGGCCACGAGAGACTATAGGAACACCGGAATTACAAAGTTTGAGATATCTGAACCTGGAGCAAAGAGTGAAACAATTAAGACTGAACCACGCGCATAAAATCTTTAATAATAAATAACCATCATATCTAAAAAACAACTTTGTAAAAATAAATGAACACCATAAATATAATACCCGATCAAGTCCCTCAAATTTTGTAATACCTAAGATTAAAGGCACAGAATCAACATCATTTTTTATAACGCTATCCAAGATTGGAACTCGCTTTCTGATTCCATCAAATCTATAACCAACATAACTCGATGAAATGTCACTTATTGGATATTAGAAAGAACAGAGATCACATTGATTCCACCTTAAAGACAAACTGCGCTACCATTTTCGCCTGCTACTAATACTTTGACCTCAGAAATATTTATTAAATAAATTATATAACGTTTATACTTATTTTTGAAGGACCCCATTGGAAATAAACCGGAAGGTTTTCATGGGTTGTCCTTGGTTGACGAGATCAACATAAGTTTTTATTGTGATGAGATATTTTTGGGTAAAAAATTAATATATTTTTAAATTATATGAAATTTTTAATCACAATCTGAACTTATTGATTTTTAACCTAAATATATTTTACCTTTTACCTTAACTCCCATATCCAGGTTAAAACGACCCAAAACAAAGCATCTATAGGAGTCACCGTACCGTCTTCAACACAATGAGGAACCTCACACTATATAGCAAGCCAAAAATGGTCCCCGCAAAAAAAGATAAAAAAGTGAATAAATCAATGGAAACAAACCACATCCAATAACCCGAATATCAAGAAACCAAAATTTTGGAAGAAGACAAGGACAAGCCAATGACCAACATATTCCTGACAGGCGCAAAAATTGCGGTGGGGTTAAACTCGTTTAAAAAGACATTTGAAAAAGACCATTCAATCAGTTGTCCTAATTTAGATTTAATCAAATTATGTTGAAGCGTTGCGTAAAGTGTACGAAAATCATAACTGGCGATAGATTTAACTGGTTTTTGTATTAATTGCAATTAAGCTAAATCTTCAGTTACTGTATCATTTTTTTTTACACTCAAAAAGAAATTGACACCAGAGTTTTGATATTTTTTTCACAATATTTGATAGTGAACTCCTTTATACTAGATAGTGCACTGGTTATATTGAATGAACAAGTCAGTAGTAGAAACTAAGTATTTTTAATGCGTTCTCATTGGTTCAATATTAAGCAATATATTCAAGTGGCGGTCATCTAGGATCTGATACCGATAAAGTGACATATTTTTAAATCAATTTGACCAACTAAGGACATCTGTGACCAAGTAAGGTTCTAAATGGCTAAGTAGTTTCAGACAAGATAATTTTAATGTGTTTTCCCATGGGGTCTAATGTGAAATTAAGTTCTCCACTGGCGGCCATCTTGGAGAAGGCGAATGCAAATCAAACAACTACCATAATAAAGATACAATGAAGTTCTTGAAATGCTGCATTTTTTCTTTGTTTCTAAAAAAATACTTCTTTTTCAAACCGTTTTAAAATATAAGACAAAAATGTAAAAAATATGAAATTTGACCCATAACAGATTTTCTTAAAATTTCCAAGTGGGTAGATCTTGATTTGCTGAACATATTTGCATCTAAAAGTTTGACCTCTATCTGTTTTTCTGTTCTTTTTTCTTTTTTTAATGTTTATTATTATTATTATTATTATTAAGTTAGAAAATATCAAAATTATGAAAATGTTACAGAAAAAAAGGTAATAAGTCCAAACCATCATTACCTCAATGTTTCTATTTACTCATTGATGCGGGATCGTCGACAGACATAACTATTAAAAAATGATATGAAAATCACTGTCATCCGTTGCCCGACCAAAAGACTTACTGAGGACAATCATCATGTTTTTACAATGTATTTATAGAGACTTTGTCTCATTTGTATTTACTCCATATCCTTTCATTCAACAATTACAACATATAAACAACATAAAGGCATTAATTTATCGAGTCAGTTGCAAGAAAACTTAGCATTTTTAGAACATCGTGATATTGGTACTATAAACGATTTGGATTTGCTTATTTTTTCATTTTGATGTGCCAGTTGTTTACTTGACAACACTGGCGATATATTGTGACGTCACTTCCTCCGGTGACTAGAAACCCTTTATTTTCACCGGTGACAATAAGAGATTTATTGAACTTAGAAAACTCGATAATTCGTCGCTATCTATATAAAATTTCTCCATTTATTTAATGAGGGTAATATTTAAAAAAAAATAATTGACCCCGATCTTTTATTCATGCAAAGTCAGATAAGCAAATGCATTTAGCTTATCATTTTCGAAATGAACAAGATGTATTTTGTGAAACTCTTATGCCCCCGAGTCAGAAGAAATATTTAGCACATTGAAAAATAAAAAAAAGTAAAAGAAATTGAAAAATATAAGAAACAGAGTAAAAAACTGTTAAGATTACTCACTCAATATAACTGTGAAATACAAAACAGTGTCTCGTACTTTTCAAAGTATATACAAGCTACTAAAGTATCAAATTAAGAAAATATGCTGAATAATTTTATAGATCTTTTTTAAGTTTCATTGGGGTACGAAAGTGTTGACTGAAGCACATTTTGAAATACAAATTTCATATATCATGAAATATTTTCTAATAAATAAGTTTAATGTTTCTGTACATAAAATCAAACAAGATATTATTTAATTTTTCAGGTGAAATGTGACCGAAATATTACATGCTAAGGTCATGGTCACGAAGTCAAATATTCTGTTACTAACTGAAAATATGTCTTGCAAACAATGAATGAACATGCAAATTATGAAAGCTACTGTATGTCACCTACCATTCAATGATATACCCAATCTGAAACTTTACTATTTTTGTTTCAAAATGTCAATCATATGCCAAGGTAAAGGTCAAAAGGTCACAAATTCTGAAATCATTAAAGGGTCTTTCCACAAGGAATATATATGTACAGTTTGTATAATACAATTCCTATCACTTACCATCTAAAACAAACTATTTGGGTTGTTTTGTGGACAAACAGACTTGCTTAATACATCATTTCCCTTATTATTCAACCAAAATTTTTACTTTTTTACATAACATGTTCATATCTGATGAATACATCGGCAAACGATTATCGAAGCAGGAATGAGGAAAGGGGCAATTCTAAAATTATAAATCTATAAATCCAAAAATAACGGCATTTCATATCCAACATGAATTGAGGCAATATGACAAAGACAAAACTAATACAACAAACAGGAACAAGAACGCCACATAACTAAAGCACTAGCAGTTTGAACCTCTACAAAAATTTAGGTATCATCAGATTCACCGGTAGGCTAAGCATGATCTGCTCCACGCGTGGCACCCGTCACACTACCAGTGTGAAAATCCGGTTTTGTCACAGTCTGTGTTATAGTCGATGCGGTAATAAACTCGGGATCTACCCAAAGTAATTTATTCTCATTTTTGAAAAAGAAACATTGTAGCGAACTGTCAAATCGTGCTTACGATCGTAGAACTTCTGTAGTGATAATTACCACAGTGACTGAACATACCCTTGATATTTTACGAAAGGATATGGGTAAATGAACATGAGACAATAACACATATGTTAACCCCAACTGCAATAATTTTAATGAGCTGTATGGCCATTTCGGAAATTAATTCCTCATCAGCAGCACTAGAACCCAAACAAAGGAAATCCATAATTTCAAAAATGATTAAAATGCATAAAAGCATAAGAAATCCGAATAATCAGTAATATCAAATATAGCTATGGACAAAACTACGATGGAGGGAGTATGTATAAGTTTTTGAGAGAGTAATTTCGCTCTGTTGACAAAAACGCTGAACAAACTACAAGCACGGCAATAGCGAATGAGTTGTGAAATGTACACGCCATATACCAAAGAAGTGTGAATATTACTGCTCAAAAAACGGGAATTCACTATTGGAAAGTCCTAATCATCACGTTTGTCGTAAAGTTTTGTTTTCAGACGTCCAGAGTTGGCAATGTAGAGGTATAGGTCCAGGTATGATGCTGGTGGTCTCTTTAATTTCAGGTTCATTCGGTTATATAAGATGAAGGTTATCCTTAATTTGAGGATTGTTCAATGAAAGAACGTCATCTATATAACGGAAACTGAAATTAAAGAACTTGTCTAGAAATATTATTCAGAAGTAATATTTCTTCACTTTCTCTTCCATCTTTTAATTTATTTTTTTTTTAAACATTTAAAGATAGTATTTATAGTTCATGTGGATGTTTAAATATAGCTTAGGAAATTTTGGCTATTTATACGCTTTGATAATAGTGATAAAAGACAACATTGTCATACCATGTGTCATGTAAAGTAAATGTGTTAATATGTCTGGGATACAGATTTCAACGCATTAACACGTTTTCAATTATTTGATCAATGATCACCGTTTTTGTCACAGTCCCGTAGTTGCTAATTAGAAATCGTCAGTGTCTGTGAGTATGTTTATAACTTTCATTTACAAACACTTGATTAATATGAAGAAATAGGTACATAGGTACGCAGACATAATCTTTCACCCAAATTAATTTTAGAGCAGTCACCAGAACAGGTTTGATTTAATATAAAGTTACTTCGGTTTGTAACAGCTTTAGATTGGTCCTAGAAGCATGTTTGCTATGTACTTATAATCATGGCCGTTTATGTTATTTCTGTTGTAGCCATGGGATTCTACGTAATACTGCTGTGGACATTACCGTATTACCTAAATAAACAGAGGATATGGAGTAAATACACATGAGACAAAGATGTGAAAACCAAGCAATTTAACAACGCTGTTATTGTTTTTCATCTTGAAGTCACCTAAGTCTACTCTTGCCATGACGTTTCTCCATAGTCTGTTCTTTTTTAATCTGCTTTTCTGCTCTATCCATGACCGTTCCAGGCCTAGATTTATTAAACAGATCTCAAATTAGTGGCGTCCGTTTGTCGTGTTTCTCGATACCAAGACCTTGAAATTTTAAATAAAAAAACTTATTTGTTTCCCGTTTAGTAATTTGATATTTACTCACAATTCCCTATAATTCAATTTTAGATTTATATTCTTATGTCATTAAATGTAGTAAAAACCATCGCGATTTCAGTATTTTTGGCATCAGGCCTTGAGATTGAAAAAAAACTCTTGTTCAAATGTACCCGCAAAAACACAGGTAAATAATATAATGCCTGAAGATCAATCATTAACATGAGATTTAAAATTTTAAAAAATACATTTCATTATTCTATTTTTCAAAATTCTTTTAATATTGTTTTGTTTATACAAATATTATAACATATATGCTAACAAGAAGGGTCCAGATTTAGCAATGACCCTGACTGGTCAGAGCTGTCAGGATTCTCCAGCAGACGTAGGGTGGTTTTAAAGGAGACTCGATACATGCTCTAAGTTAATTAAGAGGAGCTTTTATGTCGGCTCCAAGTTAACTTTATGATTGGTGACGTATGAACTCAATTGTAGGAGCTACGCAAGGATAATAAATAGTAGATCAACAGATACTTTTTAGGCATACTACTCCATATCCCTTCGTCGTTTAGCTGATTTGCGATTGAAATCTAGTTCTTCTTTGAATTCTTTAAACGAAAGACAAAATGGCTACTTTGAATGTGCTTTATAGCTGCAAGTTTTAAATGGTTTTCACCATGATTTGACAGACCGTTACAATGTTTCTATTTCACAAATGAGAATAGATTTCTTTGGGTAGAACCAGAGTTCTTACCCTATTGACTAACACCGACTGTGACAAAACCGGACTTTTCACACTGGCAGTGTGGCGGATGCCATGCGTTGAGCAGATCATGCTTACCCTTAGGATCATCTGATAATACCTCAGTTTTTGTAGGGGTCGAAATGCTAGTGCTTTAGTTATGTGGCGTTTTTGTTCATTTTGTGCTTTATTTGTTTTGTCTTGGTCATATTGTCTCAATTCGTGATGTCTGTGAATTGCCATGATTTTGGATTTATGATTTTAGAATTCCTCTTTTCATCATTCTTGCTTCGTTATTCGTTTGCCGATGTATTTTTTTAGGGGGGGGGGGGGG